>WYDI02014195.1:0-21620 GCA_009867235.2 Psittacus erithacus | reverse complement strand
GGACTGGAGCACCTCCCGTATGAAGACAGGCTGAGAAAGTTGGGGCTGTTCAGCCTGGAGAAGAGAAGGCTGTGTGGGATCTCCTAGCATCATCATTCCAAGTATCTGAAGGAGGCCTATAACGATGCTAGGGAGGGACTACTCATTAGGGACTGTAGTGACAGGACAAGGGATAATGAGTTCAAACTTAAACAGGGGAAGTTTAGAGTGGATATAAGGAGGTAGTTCTTTACCGTAAGGGTGGTGACGCACTGGAATGGGATGCCCAGGGAAGTTGTGAATGGCTCCATCGCTGGCGGTGTTCAAGGCCAGGTTGGACAGAGCCTTGGGTGACATGGTTTAGTGTGAAGCATGATTGCCCATGGCAGGGGTGTTGGAACTAGATGATCTTAAGGTCCTTTCCAACCCAAACTATTCTACAATTCAATGATTCTATGATACCCCATGCAGAAAGAATGAGGGAGAGGGAAATTAAAAAAAAAAGAAAAATAAATCTTAGAAGTTACTTATGTTTAATGCTTAAAAGTCTGAATGCACAAACAATAGTCTACCATTATAGAAGTACTGGTGGTCAATACAATGCATTAGAACTATGTACAATGACACAGTTTAGTATCAAAATCTTTCTACAATGTAGAGTATTACGAAACTGTTAATGACATCAAACACTAAGCACTTAAGACACCATTTTTTGCTACCACATTTGGAACTTCAATGAACAGTCCATTTTAACTTGCAGCATCAATCCATTTCTAGTATGAAATTAAGTAATTTTCTACTTATACAATAAGATTTATCTACACGGGTCTTTTGATTTTGATCCATAGCAGCAAAGGCACTGTACATCAGCAGATCCACAGACTTAAAAGATTTTTTTTTTAAAGCATTCAAAAAAAAAAAGTCACAGATCATAGTTTAACAGCAACAACAACAACATAAAAAGATAACACATTGTCTCTGGCACAATGGCTCAGTCTGTGTCCATTTTAGGGACATCCAATCAAGACTTGGACTGGACTGCTGGCGAACAAAGCAAGTCCTTATCCCAATGAGAATCCATTCCTTTTTGAATGCCAGAATGAGTACTCTTGCAAATCCTACCTAGGAGGTCATTGCTTTTGTAGTTGTATATTGGTAGGCATCCATTCTTATTTCAGTGCAGTTTCCAAAGGACATATCAAATATTTTCATAATCTCTTGTAATTGAAAAATTGCCCAAAGACACATATCCCCATTTTCAAGGAAACATTGCAAAAGTTTCCGGAAGTAACAAAGGTAATTCTTTGAGGCAACTTACTGTATTCTCTACAATATAACAAAGAGAGGTGTTTATATTAGAAAACCTAGCTTGACACCAAAATGCTTTATGTTTATTAACAAAAAAGCATTGAGAACAAATCTGTACACAAGATGCTCTATTAACATTGCAAATATATAAATTAGCACATTCTTACTTAAAGTGAATTTAATTTAGATGTGAACTGAATTTGCCATTCATTACAGTCATGTAGATCACTGGCTACAGTTTGCAATTTCCTAAGTTTCCAAGACTGTCTAAAACAGTTAAGATACAGCATCTTCCCACGAAATAATTATACTGTAGTAACACTTAGAGGTCTCATCCAAGAACAGGACTAAAAAATATAACAAAGTTTATTTTTTTAAATAGAAACTACAAGTCTTAGTGTAACTTTAACTATGTCCTGAACATCCTTCCCCAAGATCCCCAATTAATTCACCTGCAAAACCACAAAGTATACAATGCACCTTTCAAACTAAAGCCAGGCCAGACAGCTTTATTTAGCCAGTTCATTGTTAGAAAGCCTGTTTAAAGAAAATAAATACATTACAGCTATAATACACAATTAAAGAGTCAAGGTCACTGTAAAGTATGCTTATTCCATCTTCTTCCAAATAGATATCTGACAATTTGGTATCACAAGTTCTTAATGAGCATTCACAAATCAACAGCAAGTTAAGAAGGTAAAAATAAATTTCACAACTGTGATGGATGAGCATTTAAATTCTCAGTTGAGAAAGAAAAAAAACGGAATATACAGCAAAGTGCTAGGAGAAGGAGTTCTGCCTGTCTTCAGATTTGTCTCTAATAAATAACTTCGTAGACTGTAGCTTTCTTGTCTCCAGAACCAGTGACAATGTATTTGTCATCCACAGAGATATCACAGCTAAGCACGGACGAGGATTCTTTGGACTACAAGAAAGAAAAAAAGAAGAAAAAAATCCAGCTTTCCAATCCTTCAATCCGGAAGGGCTTGAAGGTTAATTGGAAGAGTTTATAGAAAGGGAATACACCGAAAGCTTATTTAAATATCAGTACCGCAGCAGCAGCTTTTGCTACAAGACTGTTTCTCCAAACTTGTTGTACCTAAAGCTCTATGGCAACAAAAAACTGCAGCAGAAAGGGAATCAAATGTTATGAACCTAGAGATAATATATCAATAAAAAAAAAAAAAAAAAGGAAGCAGTCCTTTCTATACCCTTTGCAAGTAATGAGCATTTATTAATATTTTATACATTAGCTTCTGCATAAAAAATGAAAAGCCATATTCTTGTTGTTCTTCCTTCCCTTTTTTATTGTAAACCAGAAATCATTATGGAGTAGCACTACAAAGACTGGCTCACCCACAGGCATAAGACAAACAGACTTCACAGAAATAACTGTACCTCCTCTCACTATTTCCCCAACTTACAAGTCTTTGTGCCTTGCACAAAGGAATTTACATTATCAGGGACGATACAAATATGAAAAGATATTATGGTGGAATAGGATGCACAACAGTGTACAGCAAGTGAATGGGAGACAGAATACATCAAGATACAGTAGCTCTCCTCTCAGGTCTTTTCTGTGTTTTCTGAGATGACGTATACATTCTTGTCACTTTATACCTGCTATTTCAGTGCATGTTTTCGTCATATAACATATGTCCATGTTCTTCTCTGTCTGTCACTGTGAGAGCTAAACACTTCCCTATCATGGTAAGCTTTTGTCAAGAAACATCTGCTGCACTGCACAGGAAATTTCTTTCTCTACCCCTAAGAAAGCTACACTGGAGTTTTAACATCACTTTTAAGGAAGATGTGTTTTTGTTAGGATGATTTGGGCTTTCTGTGGGAGGTGGTTCCAGAGCTGAATAGCCTCCACTAAATAATACCAGACCTCAGCATTCCCATATCAAGGCAAACTGTGCTGTTCCAAAAGCAAAAGACACAGCAGGTAGCACAACAGGTGAGACCTGACCATTTAATCCTGAACACCAGTTAGGTAATTAAAAAATACCCACCCTAGAGGTACCTGTAGGTGAAAGGAGAAAATGTCATGCCAAAAATCCCACTTTTGTTTAATGGCACACTCTGAAGTGCCATTAAAATTGGGCACAGAGGGACTGAAGACTATAAAAAGGTTATGACTTCCAGTTACACTCCACAGGGCTCCTCCATAAGGATACAGTGTTTTGCTTAGGAGTCTGACTGCCCAATCCACTGACTTTACACATCTCATCCAAAAAAAATACACATGTTGAGTAAGCCTCTGACTGGTTTAGCTTGAATTTTGGACATTACGAATGTCCACCTAATGATATTACTTGGATATTGTATTACAGCAATATGCACTACAAGATGAGAAAGAAGGGTATTAAAAACAATTATGGATTAACAGGCCACTTTACTTAAATGTCAGAAAGGACAAGAGCGCATCTCTCTTTAATTACAGACAAAATCTTAACAGAATATATAAATTAGCCAAGAATTTCCATTTAAAACCTCCTTAAGCTAATGACAGACCCTGAGATGTGCAGCTCTACTGCACTGTAATGTATGTGGAAAATAGCTCTTAGGAGATTATTACCTGGAATATACTGGCTCCATAAGGTGTCCTCCAGGCATTAAGAAGATTATCCTTTCCAGTGCTTACAAACCATTTGCCTGCAACAGATTGTTTAAATGTTATTGTTGCATTTTGTTTTCAAGGAATGCACCTCAGGAAACAGATTAATCATAAAAACCAATGCATTCACGCATATCCAAAGGCCAGTCACATATTTATGTGGTTGCACTATAATATTCAATAACAATATAAGCAGTTCACACAAAAAAGCAGTCATATACGATTTTTAAAATCATTTTAATACTTAAAGATCTAAGTTTTAATTATAGCCTTACTTTCATTTAAAGGTAATCTTGAATGAATTTCTCAGGAGGGGAAACACTATCATAGAAAGATTTGCTTACCACAGTGAGCAAATTTGAGTGACAACACGCAACTCTCATGAAGATGCAGCTGATACTTGTCCGGCTTAGTAACATGCAGCACCTCAACATTACTGTTCTCCATTCCTACTGCCAACCACTCACCAGTGGGACAATAGCCCAGTGAGAAGATCTGGAATAAGTACAACCCATGCTTCAATCAGTAGAGGAATGAGCTTCAGATCTCAAAACCAACTCTAGCTACACTGTTAACACTGAACAAAATCATACTTCATTCTACTACAGTTTTAAAAACATGATAATCCAACTCCTCTAATAATCAAGATAAATCAGCTCATGTAAACAAAGCTCAATTAAAACTGTAACAGTAACGCACTGAATCAAGCTATCAAAGTTAATGTCCTAGCCTGACAGCATCAAAAAATATTTTTGTAAAATATTTTTGAACAAGAACATACAGAAATGGGAACACACTGCACACAGGAACACTTTAATCTGGCAATTCTGTTATAAAAAGGTTCTCCACTACTCTCACTGGAGAAGAACTAATCTGTCAAATAGTCATAATCCAGAAAGATGTTTAGCTGCCACATTGAAATAAAAGAAAAAGTGTGAGCCTAAGTGAAAAATTCTTTGGAGTTCTCTTTGAGCCCGTTTTTGCCTAAAATAAAATCATAGAATCATAGAATAGTTAGGGCTGGAAAGGACCTTAAGATCATCTAGCTCCAACCCCCCTGCCACGGGCAGGGACACCTCACACTAAACCATGCCACCCAAGGCTCTGTCCAACCTAGCCTTGAACACCACCAGTGATGGAGCATTCACAGCTTCCTTGGGCAACCCATTCCAGTGCCTCACCACCCCTACAGTACACCCTTACAATAAATATACATAAAAAGATAAAACCCAAAAGTGCTTGTTTTAGAAAACCATGACAGATTTTTCTTAACATTCCAAAGCTTCTAAGATTGAACCTGTGATGTGAAGTCATGTTGCTGTAACTGTCTTCCTTCTCTGAGGTCCCAGGATCTGACTGTATTATCCAAGCCTCCTGTCCACAGTTTAGTGCCATCATTAGAGATGTCAATACAGCTCGCTCCATCTGTGTGGCCCTGAAATTGCCTGAAAATATTGAAACAAGACACACACATTCTCACACTGTAAAGAGTCTCTTTTGATCATGTATACAAAATATCTCCTTTTTTGTTCAGTCCCTGACACACAGCTATGAAAGACAACAGCAACAGTAGATTCCAATAGCAACCTGAGATTAATAAAACTCTGGGATGATCATGTGAGTTTTATGATGAACTGATGACGCTATCAGGCCAGACAGCCAAGCACTAATTTGATTTTAAAAAGCACGCTTTAAAAGTCAGATGCTCTAGGGATCTTTGCTCCTGAATGTGTTGACTGAAAATACCCCAATCCCCTCAAAGGAATGTAGCATGATCATCAAAAGTAACTGAGTTTAAGAAGAATTCTTAGGCCCCCAACAAAGCTGGAAAAAAGAAAAGAGCATGGGTATAAATGGGAATATCAGAGAGTAAAACTCTTGCCTTCATACGTAGTACTGATATATTACATAAAATAACATACACACTGCAGTGTACAGTGCAGCTTTGTATGACTGGCTCCTAGCTTACTGTACTTTAGCGTTAAGCAGCATCCCAGACTCCTAAGATGCTAAGTTTGCAACGCAGTAATTTACACACATCTTTACACAAGACATATTTGCTGAAGAACTGATTAAAGAGATTGGAGTGTGAGCACAGTGTATTGCATAGAGACAAAGAAAACCATCTGTTCAAAGAACCTACAGCAGTGTCAACACCAGATGATTTTCGGAAATTACAGTTATGGGCTGGTCAACAGGACTGGAATTATGAAACTCTCAAAACCTACTTTTGTCAAGGTATTATCATGGCTATTGCCTAGCAATGAAATACTGGAAGCAGCCATGCAGACACCATGAAGAAAATAGCATACGTACGCAGAAGAGCACATAAAGCTGTGTCTAATTAATTCTTCAATACCTGATGATCCAGTTCTGTCGACCTACCTTACTAAAGTCTGGTTATGCAGATCCCACACTGCAATGTTTCCATCACTACAGCAAGAGAAGCAGACCTTGGAGTCAGGGCTGATAGCTAGGGCATAACAAGCTGGAGCAGAAGATGTCAGCTCTGCTTTGATACGAGGAGTTGGAGCTGCCAGATCCCAAATGGATAACGTGCTGGCTTCCCCACCAACAATCAGGGTGCGGCCGTCGGGGAGCAATCTGCAGGAACGGATGTAGTTATCTCTGTTCTGTGGAGACAGAGCCATCAAGAGATTACTCATGAGGAAAGGAAAACAGCATTAACATGAGAGCAGAAATCCATAAAAGTATTGTATTCCCTCCTGGTTTTAATGAGCCATTTATACTTATGACAATGATAAAGTGTATTAATGCCAGAAAATTACATGACATTAGGGAAGTACTTAAACCTGATCTACAAAATTCAGCAGTGAAAGATATTTAATCTTAATTAGCATCAAAATGCAACGACCTGAACCTAGCCCAAAACAATTCAAGATAGCTGTATTTGACAGCTTGTGTGGGAAGTTGTATTTTCATACTCTGTTTATTTCAGCACATTAACCTCTCGGCATGGGGGAGTATCAAATTCCCTGCACACTCCCCTGCTCTGTTCTGGTGAGACTTGCTGCCACCATCTAGATGTCAGAGGAAAATATTTGGGCAATTTTCTTCATTTTGTAGCAACTTGTGTAGCAATTCATTTATTGTCTACACGTGCTGCACAGTTTTCATTTTACTGCCACTGTAACAAGAGGCAGCAACTTACCAAGAACTGGTAAATAACATAGAAAAGCTGTTAGCAATGGTTCATCTTGTTAGCACAATTCAAATAATTTGTCAATAAGACTAAGGGATATTTTTAATTGTCACATTAAGACAGGGCAATGCATTCACACACATACGCAGACACGAAATACATGACATTATCTTCAAATATTCTTGAAGAATATAGCTCCAAGACAGCAATTTTTTGCATGATAGGATATCAAACTTTAGAATTGCCAACAAACATCAAAGTTATCAATAATATTTGATGCTCTGTCTTTGATCTCTCCCCCTACCAATTCACTTTTAGGATACTAAAGATGTTTTGATTCGCTGGGGGGAAACCCAGAAGTATGACAAGGAACATATTTCAAACTTAGTTCTAAAAGAAAAAAAAAATTACAAATGAAATACCAGCTTTGATACCAATGACAGCACTCAAGTAGCCAATGGTTTTTGCACCTTAACGATACCATTTCTATCTTAACAACCTGCTATATTCTCCCACTGTCCTGTGCTGTTGTTCACCTACCAAGCAGTCCAGCTGGGAGACAGGGCTCTTGTTGCCAGGGTGGCTGATGTCCCAGACTTTGACGCACCCTTTCCCACCTGTATACACGTGTCTCGTGGGGTTGCTGATAGTAACTGCACACACAACTTCCCCGTGGTTCAGAGTGTTGATCTGACGGGCATGGCGAGGGATTCCTGGACCAATGAGGGCATCAGGAGGGAAAGGAACCGGCTGCATCTGACCATCTGCACTTACATGAAATGAGTATGCTCTGAGAGTAGAAGAAAGAAAGGGGGTGATTTAAGAAGTTTTTCTTCAAGCCTATTTAACAAAACAGAATTAAATGCGTATTTCCACTGCAGGCATTCAGATTGTGCACTCAGCAACTTTTGCAATCTTTTTAAGAACATGAATAAGAAAAAATCCATTTATCTATAACAGGACCATCAAAGTATAAACTTAGGTACTCTTTTTTTAATTGGGAAAGTCAAGTACCATCTACCAATCAAATGAGCTTTAAGAACTCATGCTATGATGATTTCAGGCATGCATGAGGATACATGACGCTACTCTTAAACTGAGGGCATGCATTTCAGGGAAGGAAGGTCAGGTTAGGGCCCCCTGGAAGACATAAACAGCTGGCTGGCCACTGCAGAACAATGCAGATAGCAGAGTGCCAGGGATCATTTGGCTTCTCCATTACTGACTCTAATGTGCACACTCGCAGCTGTGTGTGATGCCAAGGTGGCCCAAACTCACTGCAGGTCCCATGCTCCTCAAGCCAAACTGTCCAGCACTGTACCTAAGAGTGCAGTGAAACCTCCACTGTCAAGGAGTTAAGTCCTCAAGGCAGAGTAGCTGGCATCTGACATGACAGACCAGCAAAAACGCACTGGACTTTTTTTCCCCACGTTGGAGCTTGCTGTCTTTTCTTTCTTTTTTTTCCATTTTTTTTCTTTTTGTGTTCATGTGTACCTAACACAATAGCTACAAATCCCTACTTCTCTTGCCAGAACTAGGGCTCTTACTGAGAAAGAATGTGTTGTGTGACTGCCAGTTATGCTGCCTGTGAATAACCTATCAACAGCTTCATCTCAAAATATTTTCCAGGGAGAACAGTTAGGTTATGAAATTGTTTTATTCTGAGATGCTGCCTGACACATCACATCCATTACAAGAGCACAAACTTCGTAAGAGGGTTCACCTACACATACCAACGTAAGATTAACACAAGGCTTTAACTTCCTTAGACCTAAAAAATCATCACAGCACTGATGAAAAATCCATTGTCACAATGGTGGGATGAGAAAAGCTCATCAAAAAAAAAAAATCATTTAAAGAGAATACTTAGGTATTCACTTCCCTGATTGTTACTTCTAAGTCACTGCAGAAAGCAGTCTTTAGTATTCAACTACTGAATTTGCTATTTAAGATTCATTAACATTTGAACAATAATTTTTAGTGGGACAAAAAGCAACTGCATTTCCACTTTTCTGCCCTATTCCCAAAGCTTTACACGCTCTTCTCAGCCTACGCTGTTTCTTGCTCTGGCAGGTCTGAGTGACAGATCGTACAATCATTGTCCATTTTTTGACACTGAACACATTCAGGAAAGAGTAGGATATTTCTGTGATTGTCAGAAGCAGCAAACCGCCTCTATGAGTAGAATTAGGGTTCAATTATCACCACAGAAACCTGAAGTCTCCTCCTATCTCCCTAATTCCTGCTTGCTGCAGTAAGACACTGAAAAAAAGCAGCTGATGGTCTCCTGTAATCTCTAACAAAACAAGAACAACTTCATTATCATCTTCTCTGATTTCTGTATGCAGCCATTCTCTGCAGAGCCATGCTGAGTACTGACTGTATGGTACTTTTATTAGCCAAAGTGATTTTTAGCATGCTTATAGAGTACACAGGGAGCATATTTAACAATTACAGAAACAAAGCATAGATCTCAACTGATCTGTGATGACATTATTCCCCCTCTATTCATTACACCATACCAGCACATGTGATTAAACTGCTGCTTTGTTACTTAGCTTGATTTTGTGGTGGTAGAGTGTTTTTTGAGGTTGGTTTTTGTTTGTTTGGGTTTTTTTTTGTTTGTTTGTGGGGCTTTTTTGTTTTGTTTTTTCTTTTTCACTCTGACAACTAACAACTTATGTTGCTTATTTGAAGTACTCTAAATATCTGATACTATAAACACCTGGCAGGCACTTTTTTCTTCTTTTCGTGTTAGCTACCTTTACTATTTATAAATTGTACGATCCTTAGTGTTTCCCTATATCTCTAAAGTGAAAAGAGCATTATGAGGGGCCAAGATTCCTGATGTGCCACACGCTGCCTGCTGCATTTCAGCAAACACTCAACAGTGTGGAGAATTTACACAACTTCTGCGCTAAAGGAAAAGAAAGAATAAAGGAGAAAGCAAAAACCCTGGACGATAGCTGTGAAAAGCACTGCAGTTAAGATGAATTAAAATCCAATGCAATTATGCTAAAATGACCACAGATCTCAAAGGTTTCAGGCCTACGGCAGAGAAATGACAGTTACATTTAAATCTTTAAAGCAGGCATCAGTACATCAACAACATTCAAAAACCTTGGAGATACACCAGAATTGAACCTGTTTTACTTCAGTTTGCCTCATGTTTTATTCTCTCTCTCTAACACAAGTGAGATGTGAGCAGGGAGATCTCTGCACCCTGGTATTGCTGTTTCTCAGACCACTGCTAAGTCTGGTAGAACTGAACACCCTCTCAGACAACTGATGCCACCAAGGATGAACTGGAACCCAGCAAACATTCTCTGTGCCTGCTGCATGTACAGGATGAAGGTCTGTGCCCCACAGGATTTTTAATGCAAGCAGCTGGTCTGGAAGCTGCTGTACAGGGATTCCTGTACTTGCTTTATGCAGCCACCTAAAGGGTGTGGCAATTAGCAGAAAAGTCAGCTTGGGGTGGTGACCAGTGTGTGATGTGCAAGAGAGCTGGACATGGTTTAAGATTTGTGTGATACATTGTCCTGGGTTCAGCAGTAGCAGTCATTTTTTCTCCTTCTTAAACTATGACACACATATGTACAAGACAAGCTACAGGTGCTACAACTGATTGCTTGTCACCATGGTATGTTATTAACCTTGAGCATCTGCAAGCTCACTGACAGGTAAGTATATGCATTTACTCGCATGCAAGCGTGTGACTACCCCCCAGCCACTCCTCCACAATCATATCCATACACACAAAAGCGAAAGAACGAGTGGCATAAACATCCCCTGCCCTTGAAACTCTTAAACTCTTATCCAGTATTAACTGGTCACAGCTTCCCATAAGTGTCACAAAAGAAGTGTAACTGGAGGACCCTTACATAAAGTCTGAATTAATATGGTTTACATAGCTGTTTTATTTTTTCCCTTCTCTAATTCAAGAGAGATGTGAGCACAGAGTTCTTCCTATCTGTGTAATTCTTTTTCTGAGGCTTACAACAAATGGTGCCTGGTAGAGCAGGACACTTTTTACGGTCAAGCTCCATCAAGGATGAATTTGAACATTATGACACAATAATTCTTTTCAGCACTTTCAATCAAACAAAACATTACTGTGTTCCTTTCTCTACATACTGCTGCTTATAGCAGCTGATAAGTTTGCAAGTAACTTGCAAGGATTTTGAACAAAGAAATCTTTTTTTTAAACTGAAGAGCAGAATACAGTAGAGATAGAAAGCTGAGATCCTGTTCCAGTTCCAGTTTGCATTTCCATACAAGACAAAACAGTCAGATTCAGCATGTAACACCTCGAAGTTCAGCTCTTTTTCTTTTTTTCATTTATTTCTGTCTCTTTTACTCTGTATCACCCAGTTCTTGTCAGCTGCTATTAGTCTCCAAAGCAAATTTACAAATGCAACTTTAAGATTAAATAGTGTTTCTCCAGTCCTTGCCAAATAGCTACATTTATTTCTATTCACACAACAGTTTTCAGTAGCTAAGCGGAATTCCAACTGGCAAGGGAACACAACTTCAACAGATGACTGACTTTTGAAGTTGTAGGACTGATACTCACGGTTTTCCTCCTGGGATGCCTGTGAGATTGGGAGGGATGCCTGGGACTCGCATGTGATGATGTGGATCAAAACCAACCTATAGTTGTCCCCATGTAAAACAAAAAGGTGTAATAAAGACAGAATTAGCCAAAGGAAGACTCTTCAATTCATGTTCTTCATAGCACACTCCCCAAATTACAGAGACTGAACTAGATTTAACCCTGCAGGTCTTACATTTACTATATGCTGCTCTCAACATCAAACGCACTAGTATCAAACACTTACCACTGGAGATCTCCCATAAGCTGCTGCTGCTGCTGCTGCAGCTGCTGCACTCATTTGAGGGGAAATATTGTGCAGACCGGCATAGGCAGCTCCAGGGCTGGTCAGCTCCCCATTCATACCAGCATGTGGCACAATCCCAAATGGAGTAGGATAAGGACATGGCACTGCCATAGGTGTCCTTAAACCTGAAGCTATTGAGGGGAAAAAGAAGAGAAAAGTCATACAGCTAACCCAGGCCCATGAAATGAAACACGAGTTTGGTAAACGCACTGAACTGAAGTGTTGATGAACCAGCTCTGCATCCAGTTTAAGCAGCTGTAATATACTGCCCTATCACTGTAGGTTTAAAGGCAGCACAGTTAGGGACAAATGGGTAGTGTTTCACACCATAGAAATATACAGAGACTAACCTAGTGGGTCCACACCTGGGGGTTTGCCAGGCACTGGCCTCAGTCCGGGAGTGGAGTTGCTGCCAGGAGTTGGGGCATCAGTCCGTGGAGTTGGGGTATTTGATTTAGACACAGGAGTGGTAGATTTCTCATTCTAAGCCCCAAAAGAGAGAAAAAAGTTATTTTACCTTTTTTAGCTACCAGTTGGAAAGAGAAGTGAGGACAGTCAGAATGCATGTGATTAGAGGTATTTAGCTTTTGCACTTGGGTTTCAACAGTGCCTGTCAATGAAGAGAAGCTGCAGAGACACTGAAAAAGATGGAATGGCTTTGAGAATTATTTACAGCCTTCACAGCTTTCTTTGTCAGGAACACCTGTACGATCCAGAATGAGGTCAGTGACTTGAGAATCACTGCTGACAATTACGCTGGCAGCATATGTGAAATCTGTCAGTGGTCTCACTCTGCTCATAGTGGACCTGCTCTCATTACGAGTTTCTGTGAGAGGCCGCTGCCAGGTGGACAAGAAGAGCAGACCCCCACGTACAACTGGCCACCAACTCATGCCCAAACATGGTGCTAGAAACACAGGACAGAGACAGTGATGGGCATAAAGTCAGGAACTATGCAGTGCCGCTCTTGTGACAAGCTTGTTCATCAGGCAAACCACTAACTCCTGGGCTTGAACCTGTCATTCCATCACCTTTTCTGAGCACTACATTCACTTTAAGCTTTCTTTTTATTTATTTTATTCCTTGAAACAATCATGTACTCTGACCTGTGAAGAACAGAGACAGAGTCTCTTTGCAGCTCAGGAAGATGACTAACTGTGGTCACAAAAAAGAAAGGGAAGAACACCCCTGACTTGCAATCAGCTCTTTTTTTTTTTTTTTCATTGTGATTTCAGATGCAAGTCAAGGAAGGCTCTTGTAAATGACAGATTACTTTTTAGATAGAAAATAAAAATTATTGTTGTTGTATATGGCCTGGTAATTCAAACAAAGCTAACAATAAAATCACATCCAAGCAGGGAACTAAATTTGCTATAAACCACAGCACAGGAAAACAGCTCAAGAAGCCCCTGTGTATTTTTATTTATTCTCAGAATTATGGTTTTTCATATGGGGGAGGAGAAAAAATCTCTCAGTACAGCACATCTATCATCTACCTACACCATCAGTGAAAATAACCTCTTCCTATCACAACAAAAAGCTGTGGACTTTCTCTTTACTCTGTTACTAAATTCCAGTGAAAAGACAAATAAAACAGATTTTAAATTGATGCTTCACAGTGCTTTACTGTCAGCTATGGAAATCCAAATTGCGTCCAGTCAGAAATTCGGTGAACATGTTTTGGCATACGATCATGGGTCTGGGGCATTCTGAAGCACTTACAAGGCTAAGTTCTTTGGATTTGGAGGAAGGAGTACTGCTGGATGATGCAATAGACGCCGGACTAATTGGTGCATCTTTCTTCAGCAGTCGAGTCTTGTCCAAGCCATTCTCCCGTGGAGAGTGTGCTGGGCTTCCCCGAGGAGAGGAAGGATCCTAAACATCAGCAATGTGGGTTAGTATAAAAACTACATACTAGCCACTAGTGCTTGTCTTGAGCAATTTTCACTTTGGAATGAACCTGTGTCACAAAAACTTGACATCTTCTTTCCATTCTTAATTGATTTAACAGATAAAATTGTGAAATCGAGATGAATAATGGCAATCAATTTTTTTTACATTTTCTTTTATTTTTAAAGAGAGTCTGAAAATTTGATGCAATTAACCATGAAAAACACTGTCCAATCTATGGATATTGAAATTGTCAAGTAAATGTAATTTGTCAGGTGACAGACTGAAAGGGTTTGAGGCACTTGGCAGATCTGATAAAGTTCACAAATGAAGTCATGGCCAGAGTGAAAGAAAACACAGATACTGTTACAAGCTGCCTACTACCTGCTGTGCTGGGCTGGCTTCAAATACCTCAAGCAGATTTTTGGTTCATACAAGAAACAAAAAGGTCCTTTGTAGAAATAAGTGTTACAGATCTGATCTGCATTCTAAAGAAAGGTGACCTGACTGAATTCCCCCAGGCATTTCTAGCTCCTTTATGGAGGCAAAGGCTGTAATCTTACTCATATACCCCATATGCACAGAAACCACTGAAAACACCCCTACCACTAACACAGTAAGGTAGAAAAAACACCATTGTGCATACCTCATTGGAAACATCAACAACCAAGTTGTCATCACTCTTTTCACCATCGCTGTCCTGCAATGACAAATCAATGTGTCAAAAACATTTATTTAATATCCTAACATTTTTTAAGTACTAAGAAAAAATAAACTAATGAAATGCAAGGCTGCTCGCAACTATGCAACACAGCATTTACTTTTACCAAGATTTATGAGGTAATACAATTATAATATTTCGGTCACTTACAGTGCTTCTGCTGAACAGGTAGCCATAGGTTATTCCCAGTTTTCACAACGGTGAACAAGGACACAGGATTAAAATCCTCATCCTAAATTGCATTGCACTGAGAACCAGAGCCAAGCTACAGTCAGATACACCAAGTCCTAGCCTAGCTAATGCTCAATCCTCTTGTTGCATGTCTTCCAGGTGCTCTGTATTTGTATTATTAAAAACATTATCAATCCTACATACTGAAACCTTCAATACAGCACAGATGTGAAGAGGGAGCCAGTAAGAACCTGCTAAAAATTTGATGCTTCTTTTTAAAAGCAGTTATGCAGCAGGAATCAGGTAAAATTAGGGAGGAAATTACACAAATTACTTAATTTCGACAATGCACAATGTAGACAATTTACTCACATAACGAGCAGCTATTTCCTTCTCTTCTGTTTTCTGTTTTTTACTATCTGTAGAATAATCTGTTGAATTTCTGTGCTTTTCTGCTGTTCTGAAACTGGCTGAGGGAGATACTGAAGAGCTCTGCAGTCAGGAAAGAGAGGAAGAAAACATCATCAGATGCTCGCTCAAAACAGTAGTTCATTTGTCACTATCCCTCAATACAACTTAATCTGATAATATGATTTGGAGTTGTTCTCACAGATAGCACTTTGGGTTTTAATCAAGTGATAGCTACCCAGCAAGTGTCTTGTATTAAAAGCGCACAATGCATTGCAAGAAACAGATACAGGCAATCAGCCGACAGATCATAGTTGCAATCTGCCGACATCAATGGGATGAATGTAGAGCTACTTTGGACCATTTTATGAATACTGTACATCGACCTGGTTTTAGCTTGTTTCCTCTACAAATATGCAGAGCTAAATCAATACTCCCAGAAGAGGCTGGGTGTGCATGTGTGTATATTTGCCAGTGTAAATCAAGAAGAACAAAGTGGCTCCAGGTAAGTCAGACTTTAGCAAACATCTGAACTAAGATTTTTAGCAAAGAAAGAAGCAAGCTTCTTTCTAAACAGTCTCAAAGGAGGAAAGAAAAAGGGAAACACCTAAGCTCATTTTATTTTGGCGTCTTTTACAATTACAGGCTGTGCCTGCAGTAGACGGAAACACAACACAGTGGCTCAGTAAGTCTCTTGCTATTCTGCAGCCTGCGCTTAGTAATCATCATTAAAGAACTCATGCACAATACAGGAAAGAAACAGACATATTATGAAGTTTTATGCACTGCCATACAACAGTTCTGCTCTACTCCCTTAAACAAGGCAGGCAATACTTATCAACTCCTACCCTATTTCCAAATTTTGGTGGAGCCTGTACCTTGGTATACAATGAAGGAAGTAATGGAAGATGCAAAGTTTCCTCTGGGACTGATTTTAGCAGCAGCAGCAGCTTCTGGACCTAGTTCAAGAAAGCATTTAAGCATGCACCAAACATTCTTTCATACTGAAGTCTATGTTTGAATGTACGTAAGGATGTGTTCACGTGTTTTGCAGAATTGGAGCTGACACAAATGAAAAGGAAAGTTTCCTCAGTTGAAATCCTGCAGTTTCCATCTCTCTACCTCCTTATATAAGGGTGTGGGAGGAACAACAACTAAAAATTACTGACAGATTTTAGATCCCCCATTCATCCAGAGCATTGTGTTCAGAGTTTTTCCTATATGCACTGCAGAAAGCTATTATTCTGCATAAAACTGTACAACACAGCAAATTGGTTTTGGGGCTTTCAGTGTACACCTCCCTAGGTTTATTTTATAGCTATTACCAGGAGTGCAAACTAAGAAATTAGCATTTACATTGTGCAACTTCTGTTCCATCGCTGTTACCAAAGTTGTTCTTTTCCTTATTACACCACAAACTTCTGGAAAGCATTAAGAACACTGAACCACACAAATTAAGCTGTGGTTGTTGCCCAAATCATGTGAGAGAACATTTCTCCCAGCTGTGACACTCAGATCCTCCCCTGACTTCTCCAAAATTTCCAAGTCCTGCGAACAGCAGCTCAGATTTATGAGTGTGGAATTTGCAAAAACCTTCCATCTTCTTGAGTGGTAATTGTTAATTACACCCTGAGAACACTGAGTGGAAATAAAAAGTCTACAACAAAGCTAGTGCTGAACACAGCCTGTGCCTTTCCCATTCGTCTGCTGGCCTGCCTGTCTCTTTCTCTCTCTCTGACAGTATAAAACAGGTAGACAAAGATTTCCCATCCTCAGCAAACAGATCTTAAAATACATTCACTGATTCAGCTTTAAAGCAGATCATTAATCAACAATTATAGTAAATGACACTAACAATGTTATTTTTTGCTCTGAAGAGACAACACATGTTAAGACATTGGAAGAGAGCAGAGGCAGTAGGCACAGAAGTCTTAAGTAGAAATGCAACAGTAAATGAACTGATGGCTTGAAAAATATATTTGTTTACTGCAACAATGTAGCAAAGTATTTTGCAAAAGATTTTAATAGTATGCTCCTATTACATTTATATTCATTTATAATTTGGGAGGCAGTAGCTTGTAATATGAATTTATTTCATTATTTCTCAACTTCACCCTACAGAAAGTAATTTGCTTTAAAATTAAGAAAAATAATCACAGTAAACTACAAATTAAGAGTTGTGTCTAAAGAATTAAACTACTGCACTTATTTAAATAGAAATATTTATTTTCATAAATTTGAAACTACAGTTTCATATTTCACAATCTAGTTAGCTATGCGCTATAGATATCATTTTAATCTTTGATTTCTCTGCTTAATAAAGTAATAAATTTACAGGATGAGTACCACGCTGGGGAAATGCACACTGCTTAATGGTTTTATTGCTTCAAAGATTGATTAGACCTGATACCTATATGGAAAGATCTTGCTGTGGTATCTCACCTGGTATTAGCAGAAAAATGGAGACACTCATCTACTGGCAGCAGTCAGAATCTCATTTCCAAAACTGAAATTTGGCCTGTGTACTAGGGCTAAGATCATTTTGCCTCAAGAGTAAATTACTACAGAACAAATCTAAACATTCTCACTTTTAACTGTCCTACCCCTTTCCTTGCATGGAGCCAGTCAATGAATACCCCTGCAGTACTAGCTTCTTTTCCCTTCAACACGTATATGCACCTGCCACATAAGGATCTTTTACTTCATGGAATTTCTGGTACTTGTGCCAACAGATGAAATTTATTTGCTGAGTAATAAAGATATGTCGTGTACATAGCCAATGAGCTATTGTCTAGATCTTCCTATGGACCTAACACCTACTATTTCCAAGGGACAACATTATTACTCATACTGGATTCCCACTATTGTTTGCAATAGCTTATCAGCCTATAAACACTTGTAAAGATCTATCTTCAGTGAGAAATACCAGGATGTAACAATGTCCTCATGGTTTCCACTGACATCAGATTCCTCACATATAATCCCGTGCCCACCCGCACTTTGGTTCCTGGGTGTGCAAGTCTACATACTCCAAGAGAGGTCCTTACATTTGCAGACTGTGGAAGAAAACCTCCATTGAAACACACTGTTTAGTTGTCAGACCCCAAGCTGTTCCTTGATTTAAACACTGGCGCTCTTCTAACAGCTGCCTTTGAGAAGCTGCAATAGAATAGCTACTTAAAGAAACCAAGTGATTCAGCATTATGATTTGGCAGGCCGTAACTTAATGGGCCGGAGTCCCCATTTTAGTAACTATTAGAATTTATAGAGAAATACAGTCTTTTCACACTGCTGTTTTCTTCAATAAAATGCATTAATCTATGAGAGAGTAGCATTTTCCTACTAACTAACACTTGAGTTTGCTCACATATAAGGATTAGATCAGACACAGGAAACTAGGTTATGTTTAATTTCTGGTTTAGTGAAATGTACTACTTTTTCATATTCTGCTTAGGTAGAACATTTTTATTCATGTTAAATACACCGCAAAATGCTGACAAAAACAACCGAACATACGCATTTATAGAAAGGCTGAGCATATTGCCTTGTTCACAGAATTTGCTTAAGTGGAATAGTGTGTTTCTAGTGCTGGACCTACAGTATCTTTTGCACTAGGCTGCAAAGCATGGCATGCTATACTTCAGTCTCTGTTTTTGGCAATGCTGAGCACATTGCGAACTGAAAAGGTCTCTCACCACAAGGCCTACTCTGCTTTCCTTCTAACATTGGCAGGGCGCTGCCCCAGATGGAGTACCAGTGCCACAAAGGCACAAATCGAATAAACAAAAAAGGGCCATACAAACCTTTTATGCAGCCCCAAAATCCCCACCAGTAACATTTTGTATAATTCATGCTTCAAACTGCTAGGAAAACATAAAAAAAAAAATAAAATAAAAAAAATCACTATTTTACCCCCAGCTTCCACTGGAAGTTATCCTCATTAACATAGATGACTCATGCTGTAACATGGCAGAAAAGGAATCAGTATGGTCAGGCTGCCATCCAACTGCTCTCAAATCCTGCAAACCCCAAATCCCCATATGCTGGCTCCTGCCGATGAAGACCTGCCCTAAGCATGCTAAGTGATAATTAAGTGACATCAGTGTTAACAGTAATGACTAGAAATGACAAGATGAAAAGCCCTCCCACATGATAAAGCTGGTAACTCTTTAAAGCATTCACGAACATGACTGTTCCCAAGTGTACCCTCACTATTATGCCAAAATGATGTATTTGGAGTGTCATAATTAAAACAATAATTCCCAACAAAGTGGGAGTTATGAGATAATTGACCGTCCTGAAGTATTAAGCAAACTGCAGTAAAAGCCAAGGATGCTCAACAGTAAGGTCAATTACGATATAATTATCTGAATGACATTATTGCTGTTATAAAGTCTGTTGAAAGTATAAAAGAAACTATAAAAATGGATACAATATGCACTGCAGGGAAACGATCAGGCAGTAATGCTGCTTGGATGGCTGGTGCCAATGTTATAGATGGGACATTCCAGCACCAGAGCTTGGACTCAGGCATGACTCCAAAAATTACAAGAAATGAGTGAGTGCTGTGACTTCTGACATGCCAGGGATGAGACACAGAACATCCTCTGGTGAGTAACATGTGGTATGAGATAGGAGAACCAAGCAGAGGGGTGACAGGACAGAGCATAAGAAACACCCAGGAGAGAGAAAGGGGCAGTGCAGTACAGACCTCTGAGACCATGTGCCAAAGGAGAAAACCTGTAACCAAAAGCTGTGCGCAGCAAACCTTCTGCAGGGCTCTAACTACAAGGCAATACCCATATGTCAACAAAAAAAAAAAAAAAAAAGAAGGCATTCATTTACATACACCCGTAGGCACAGGTACATTAGCTTTATTAAACTGATGGAGATGGTGTGAAAGGCTGTGGGCTGCTCTAAAAACACCATATGGAGTGTTTGCATAGTGCTTGTGCTCCTGAGGTCACCCACACCTACACTGCTACTATGCCTTTTTGTTGTTATTATTACTACATTACCATTATTGCTATTACTACACCCCAGTATCCACTCCAGCCTCACAGATTTTGTGCTCTTTGATTTCACAGCATGCCCCCTTTTTCCATACTTAGGCAAGCAGATTTTCCTTACCATATCTTTCCCTTTAGATATATGCAGCGGGTCATGATCAGGTTGACACACGCAGGCAGTAGAGCCTGGAGTGCATCTCTTCCAAAATGGCGCACCAAAGGAGGGGGGTAGGTAGCCAAGTATTGTTCCCACATATATTACCGGTCATGACAAGCTTTTAGTATTTTCACCTCCCCTCTTTCCACCTTGTTTCTCTACTTACACAAGCAGAAATCCAACTTCCACTCAGCCACACCATCATCAGTTTTTGCAGTTTCATTCACTGCCTTTCCCCTGCAGCTGCATTTTCAGATACAAAACAAAGTCTCCATAACTGTTAGTGAAAAATGCTACTAACCAGGGAGAAAATACACAGAACAATGATGGTTTTAGTAACACATGACCCTTTCTGAGCTAACTGGATTGAATCTGGTAATCAAATAGCTTTGTGCTCGCAGGCCCTTGTCTTCATGGGGGATTTCAACCACCCCAGTATCCGCTGGAGGGATGGTATGGCCCAGCACAAACAATCCAGGAGGTTCCTCGATTGTGTGGAAGACAACTTCCTCTTGCAAGTGACGAAAGAGTTGACAAGGAGAGGTGCCATGCTTGACCTCATACTCACAAGCAGGGAGGAGCTGGTTGGGAATATGATTCTCCAGGGCAGCCTGGGTTGCAGCGATCATGAGATGGTTGAATTCGAGATCCTCAGGACAGTGAGAAGAGTGTGCAGCAAGCTCACTGCCCTGGACTTCAAGAGAGCAGACTTTGGCCTCTTCAGGAACCTGCTTAGTAAGGTTCCATGGGATATAGCCCTAGAGGGCAGGGGGGCCCAAGACTGTTGGTTGACATTCAAGGTTGAGCTTCTACTACAAGCTCAGGGGTGTTGCATCCCAACTAGAAGGAAGTGCAGCAGGAGGGCCAGGAGACTTCCTTGGATGGAAAAGGAGCTGCTGAGGAAAATTCGAAGGAAAAAAGAGGCTTATAAAAGGTGGAAGCAAGGATAGGAGGCCTGGGAAGAATACAGGGATGTTGTCCGGGAAGATAGGGACTAGGTTAGGAAAGCTAAGGCCCAGTCAGAATTAAACTAGTCTGGCCAGAGATGTCAGAAATAACAGAAAAGGCTTCTACAGGTACATCGCTAACAAGAGAGACTAGGGACAACGTGGGCTCTCTCCAGAAGCTACCGGGAGAACTGGCTACCCTGGATTTGGAGAAGGCTGAGGTTCTCAGCGACTTCTTTGCCTCAGTCTTCACCAGCAGGTGCTCTGAGTGCTCTGACCACACCACCCAAGTCTTGGAAGGCAGACGCAGGGACTGTGAGAATGAAGACCTTGGGCCCACTGTAGG
>WYDI02014194.1:0-17677 GCA_009867235.2 Psittacus erithacus | reverse complement strand
CCCATCCCTCCGGGAGCCGAGGGAGGAGGTGGGGGGGCAGTGAGTGGGCTGCGTGGCAGGCCTTAAACCACGACAGACTTTTATCAAGATAAGTTATTTTGGTACATTTCCTTCTTCTCTACATCATCTTCTGACGTCCCCTGGAACTTCTGTCACTAAGCAAACTGACTTATCTAAAGCATCCTGTCAGACATTAAGGGTTACCATCACATGCTAATCATACCCCAGGCACAGATGGGAAGACAACTGCTATAGTTACCTCACTATTAAAAATATTTAAAACAAAAAATAAAGCCACAAAAATAAACCGAGGCAAGACATAAGTAAAGGTCCCAGAGAATTTTCCCTGACCTATTGAAAAAGCTGCAGGATCCTCCTGAAGAGGAGAATGAGCCAGGACAAAGAACCTTACAAACACTTCTGAAGCAACAAGTTCTTTTTCATAAACTGCCTGAGGCAGCTAAAATAATGATATTGCATAATGAGAAAGGAACAATTACAAACTTCTAGTCCCACAGGGAGCCTATTGTCTCTTTAAAGTGTCCTGGAATTTCTATGACATTTACAAACAAACTGGACAGGTTTTCCACTTGCTGAAAGTAGGAATGGGCCTTCAATCTACTAAAAGCAAAAGCACAAAAACTACCTCTTCCCATAGAAATTTCAGTCCCAGTTTTCTGTTTCATTAACTAAGAACTTTATGAGAGTGAACTGTTCAACTGAGGCCATTAAATTTTTCAAAGGATTAGCAGACAGATTATTAGAGATGTTTAAAGAACAACACAGACCCCTCTGAAATCTTTATGTCTAGTTAGCAGAAAGGAAAACATTCCATGCATCTCCAGAGTGATATTTTACATGTAAGATCTGTCAAGCAATGGGCAAAGTTTTTCCTTTCCAATTCTAGCTATACATGCTCTTCCCTTAAAAGGAACAACAGCCTGCATAAGGCACTCTCCACCATGGCATCCTGCAAGCTAGCCAGCCCTGTCTCCCTCTGATGTACAGTCTCCTCTGGATCATACACAGAGCTTTATCAGATACTGGCCAACTTGGTTGTTCTTCCTGTACTTTTCCCATGGAAACTCTGTTTTATTTAGCTATTTAGCATGTGATGGATCTGGGTTCTCCTCGTTCTCCTGGCAGCCAAGCAGGACCCATTCCTTATCCTTCAGCATCTTCTTTCAGAGAATATCCACAAGCAGTCACAGCAGAGGACCAGTCAAAAACTGCTCCTTAAGCATCTGTGATAGAAGAGAGGAAGCCAGCTGCTCCTTACAGACACAGCCCATCACAGAGGCTAAGCACTAGTGAAGACACCTACACGAGAGTTGGTAGAGCATTAACAGTGCTCAGGGAAGAGAAGGAAGAAATAACAGAGGTGAGTTATGTTAGAAAGAGGAAGAGAGAAAGAAATAAAGACATTTAGCAAGGACACTTTATCTCAATAGGGAGGAGTTCATTTTCTGTAGATACATGCATATATACCTACAAAACAGCCAAAAGCAAGGATTGTGTGGCCTCTTGTTTCAACAGTCCTAAATTCCACATAAGAAGATTTAATATCACAGACCGATAGTCAGCCATAATGCTCTAGGTTGTACTGTGCCAAAGCATAATACGATTATAAATTCCAGTCATTTACAGAAGTATTCCAAGAGGGCCATTTACTGCAAGTAGGATTACTGTTAGCTAAAAATACTTTGTACAGGGAACTTATGAATTTATTCCTTTGATTACAGCCTTCTTTTACATGAGAACCTGAAAAAAGGTCTAAGGATATACAAGTAGGGATAAGGTGTTTGGGCTGCTCACCAGAGTTCAACAGACAACAGGATATTAATGCAGCACAAATAAGGTATAACAGAAAAAGAGAAGAGATACTGCAGTTTGGAAGGCTGAGATCTGCTAATGTTTGCAGGTCGTGAAAGCTGCCTTATGGAAAAGGACTGCATAATCTCAAATGTAAACAAACACCCCTGACAGTATCTTGATACTCTGCACATGCTTAAGTACTTTCCAAAGGAGAGAGATTTTACTTCAACGAACTGGTAACACAAAATGCTGATATTTTATTTCACTGCATGGTCAGGTATTCCATCAAATTCATCCTACTATTTCTTTGCCCACGTAACACAGCAATTCCTTACTAATGATCCAAACTATGACATGTAGCAGCCACCACCGAGTAAGATTCAGCGTCTGTATATTTTCTGTATATTGATTGGCACAATGCTGCTTCTTACTGCTTTCCTTCCTTCTACAACAAAGAGGATGAAGAATTTTACACAGAAAACATCCCTCACACACACACTTTTGCAGGAGTATTCCAAGAGGGTCATTTACTGCAAGGAGGATAATGGTTACCTACAAATACTGTGTTCAGGGCATTGATTTATTTATTCTCATTTATTCTTTTCATTACTGCATTCATTACTTCTTCATTCCTTTCAGCCTTCTTTTACACAGAAGTACAAGCTGCTTACAAGTTCAGGAATGAGATGGGACAGCACTTGCTCCTTGATCTCTGACAACCAGTCAGCGGGTTTGGGAGGGGTTTCGGGGTACAGTTTATTGTCATAACATTTTTATTTCACCCAAAGCTCCTGCCCACCATTTGCATCAGTGTTTTGAAGTGAAAATGGATGCAGCCCCACTGCAATCCCTCCCATAGGGAAGTCCGATCTCAAATCAAACTGTAGGGCCTGGCTCATTTCAGAAACTGAGATGCATCAGACTACTTCAGTTACTTGGTGACAAGAAAGTAAGAAAAGTTCCAACTTACCACCCCACCTCCTGCAGAGTGGACCAGCACAGACATGCCTTCTCTTAGGTTCGCAACTTCAAAGAGCATCATGTAGGCAGTTACAAAGTTCATGGGAAACGCAGCAGCTTCAGAAAAGCTCATGTCATCTGGGATCTTGTAGACAAATTCGATTGGGGTACAAACCACTTCAGCCCATGCATTGTAGTTTACGAAAGCCATGACTCGGTCTCCAATCTACAAACAAGGAAGAAAAGGTTGAGGATATGGCTGCGAGGGAGACTGTACAGAGCAACTTATGAGATCTGCAACCCTCCTGCTCAAGCTGTGCGTCACTGACTGTGAAGTTAATGGTGCTCCCCGTCTCTGGAAAACAGCAGTTGAGCTCAGCTCTGCGCTTTTACCATGTTTTAATTGTATTTATTTAAAAGGTTGAATTTAACAAAAATATCCAAATAAAGCCACCTCTTCTTTTCCAACACTGCTTCTCTGATGGAGCAGCCTTTCATCATCATCAACAGATTACCTTTTTCTAGCAGAGTTCCTAAATAACAAATGGGGCCGTAAACAATGAAAAGAGCATTCTTACTAATAACCACAAAATTTGCTTACAGAAAAAAGACCCCCAAAACCAGGAAAAAAGGTTATAAATTGTATCTGTAAGATGCACGGAATAAACAAAATTACACCAAAGATAATTTTCACTTTGCTTTCTCAGTCTTCACAATAATTTAGACCTAGTTTTGCTCTCTGTGGATTGAGAAGAGAAGGCCCTGTACTCAGGTACCAGAGTACATGACAGGGTTCAGACACCACTCATTTAGAAGATAACACCATCTGTAGCCACTCTCTACTTTTATTACCTTAATAACTGACTCTAGCAATACATTTCCACTACTGTAATTTCTCCAGTCACATGTCAGAGCAGAGTTTGATCCTGCAACCTCAAATAAATCACCTTAAATGTCAAAAAATATACCTCTGGATTCCAAGGAGCCTACAAAATTAATTTGACAGGATTTAAAGGAGCAATGAAATACTTCCTTTGCAACATTTCTCTACTCAGTTTCTTTGGAAAATATATAGTAACGAAAGGGTATTTCACTATGGAGAAATAAAGATTTTATGTTAATATTAGATACAGTTGGTTGCTCCTAGGAACCTCTCAGAACCTCCAGGCACATCAAATCTATACATTTGTATAGTGGCCTTCATTGCAGCTCCAGGTTTTTAAACTGGAGAGAGTGACTCCCCAGAGACGGGCAGGAATAATAACAAGGCAATTGGAGCTGTGAGGCTTCTGCAGAGGCACAATCGGACTTGGAAAGCAACTCATGTAAAAGCAGAAATTGGTCTGCTGGCACTACTAGGGAGAGCCACAGTGAGCAAACCTTCACAGGCAAAGCTCTCAGTAACTGCTTGTCACCAGCAGCCCCTGTACACCTTTTACCTTATTTTAGACCTCTTTGCCTTTCTGTAACACACCAACAAAAAATAGCATCCTTAACCACGAAAGGAGCTCTTCAGGGGGGTCACAGTGTAAGTAATAAAGCAGAAACAGCAGTATTTAATGTTTTAACTAAAACTAACAGCAGCTGTCCCTCCAAAATACATTACCTGCCTGATATTCTGCATCTTACATTTCACTACTGCCCACTAATGTTTTAAAAATACTATGGGTTGTTCTTGGACTACTTCAGCTATATTCCACAGCAATGGATTAAAGCTCAACACTTTCACCTTCAGGAACACATCTACAGCACAAGCTCATTTTAGTCTCCCAAGTACCTGTCATTAGTTTGGGTTATTGCAGGTTTGCTAAAAGCTAAGGTGCTGCTGATAGTTCTGAAAAGTTTGTCTCTTTCAGAATGAGGATGCCAAAACAGAGCTGACGTTCCAATCTTCACCAAAAAGCCTCCTCCTTTTGAAAAAGACATTAAAATTAGTAGTGCCTCACTGGTAACCACCCTGTGGTTCCCTTTTGCTCTCAGAGAAGCATCTAAAATCTGAAGTTTGTTAAGATTTATTAGTGAAGATGTCAATGCATCCTATATCCTTGCAAACAAACATAAACTATTACCAAAAAGAATGCAGAGAAGTCCCTCTTCGTGATTCCTGAGGGATTTCTTAGTAACAATAAATACTTTATTTTACCATGAACACTACACAGAGCCTAGTCATCATCTGAGATTAGGCCTTAGCTCCTGAGAATCATCCCCACAACTAGAGATACAAGGCCTGATACAGTTGAGCTCAGCAGAAATCAGCTTTTCCTTTTAATGGGAGAAGGAACAAGCATTACACCATTATTCCACAAAAAAAGGCTTTATTTCACTGTAAGGCATGTGCTTACTGTCAAAATGGACTGCCATTCAATGCTGCCATTTGTCATACAAAAACACAATCACAGCAAATGAAGACAAGAAATGGCTGGCAATCTCTCAGGTAATATCGCAAGTATTACAGGCTATTTCAGGTAATACAGGCTAAGGGCCTGCAAGACACATTTTTCCAGCGCATGAAATGCCCACTTTAATGTGGCTTCAACTGAAAGAGATCTACAAAGGGAAAGGAAGTCAGAAGATGTAGGGTGCAATCTTTTGTCATTTCCTGCCATTGCTCTGGACAGTGAAAACAGCTCATGCGAAGGAGACAACAAGCATCTGGCATGCTCCTATTCCATGCAATAAACCATAAAGAAACTGACAGAACATTCTTGCATCTTCTTCATGGTACTGCCTCCTCTTTATGGGCTTACATCACTGTAGAGTTATTCTGAGTGTTCATCCTTCTTCTAGATAACTCAAACACTACCATGGGTATGCAGGTTACATGCAAAAAAATTAAATACCACTCTTGTTTCCATTTCACAGAGTACTCCAGAGCACAGATGCAGTCAGCAGTCAGAACAAAGACCTCACTTGAAAAGAGATCCACTATATTCAGTCAGGTGCAATGTTATTCATAAAAGCACCATATGCCATAGCCTCACAATGCCCTTTAAAAATAGCAGGGACTTTTAAACTGAGACTGCTGATCTAGAGCAGAGACTGTGCCCCTTTCATAGAAAATTCTTTGATATGGAGTGGAACTATAAAGCATAGATACTAGAGTGGAACAACTGAAGCGGTAGAGTTTTTAAAGCAGCAAAGTTACTGTTCAGTTATTGTTTGTCACGAAAAACATTGGAAGATTATGACTTGTTTCAAGGCAGAGATGAGGCAAGAGGGGGAAGGCAGAGAAATTTCCTAAGAACAGCTCATCACTGAGACCCTACTAGAAACTAAATTGCCCATTATCTTCATTCAACTGAGAAACTTTGCGTCTTTTCCAGAAGAGCAAAAATGTTACCTTTAAATAAAAATATTTCAGACAATTGCCTTACTTATGATGTAGTAAGAACTGAGAAAATGCGATTACTTGACGACATGACTAAGATAAATAAGATTGGAAGGATGTGCAGTTTCTATTTCAATATTTTTCTATCTACTTAGGAAATAAAATGCAAGATTGGGGGGAAATATAGATGTTTAACATCAATGGCAGAATAGCAGATAGGACAGAATTCTGTTTATATGTAACAAGAGATACAAAAGAGTACATAATGCCAACCAGTTATGAAAGCTTTATTATATAAATTAACTCTTTGTCATTTATCACTATTCTGCTAGGTGAAATAGTTCCTCTTGCTGAATGATCGTAAGTCAGAATCAGGGTCTCAGTTATATCTATGTTTCATGAATGCACACAGTTGTAAGAACCCATGCTTACTGTAAATGGGGGTCTTGTTAACTCAAGATCAAAAGCTGGAACTAGAATCAGCAGCACATGGGCTTTGAGGGACAGAGCAATAGCAACAGCAAACATGGCCAAGAAAGTTGAGTTAACTCAATTTCTTTTACTTTCTCAAAGCACGTAAGTCATGCTTTCCAGTTCCATCAAGATACACACATGGCACAAGTGACTTTTCAGGAACTGTTTGATGGAAATGACAGTGGTAGCTTTAGAAACTAAATCAAGAGGTAATTCTCATGCTTGGGAAGTAGGAAGGAAAAATTGCCCTTTCAAATCTCAACAGGGTGGTGAAGGCTGCTGTAGCTGGCAGACCAGAAGGGATTAGGGACAACATACACAGTGAACCAGTGATTATTTACTCTTGCTCTGAAAAGAAAGAAATTATTACCTCAAATCCTTTCACACTATCTCCAAGAGCTTCTACAATTCCAGAACATTCAAACCCAGGAATAAGTGGCGTCTTCGGAGGGTTGTCAATATTCCCCTGTCTCACCATCAAATCAATAAAGTTCAAACCACTGTAAAACATAAGAAAAAAAAAAAATCAGGACTATTATTATTATAGATAATATAAGGAGGAAAACTTGACCTGATAGGAAAGACAGAAGACTTAAGGCCATCGTTAAAAAGCTGGGCTCCACCACATAAGACGGACGCAGCAGACATTCACATTCTTCACGTGTGGAACAGTCTGACTTTACAGTGTGCTGTACAGGCCTTGGAAAGAAAAACACACATACATTAGAACCAAAGCTTACGAGAATGTTCAGGAGACACCTGAAGAGATTCACAAAAGGCATTTCAAAAGTCAATAGAGTGAAACATTATGATTTCTATGAATGCATTGTTACTTGGCAAGTAAACACAGTGCAATTTAAGAAAACCCCAAACATCACGCATTATAGATGTTTTGGGACAAGAGCAACCTGATGCATCTTTTCTAACCTCTCCTATGACTCCAGGAATGAATCCTGTGTTCATTCCAGGCAGGAGCCCACACTTTGACATCAACTTACCAAGTATTACATAGGCTGTTGTCTTAAAACTGTTCCTCCTGGATCACTTTTACCCAGTTTTACAAAGGTTATTTAGGTCTTCGGAGCCTCAGAGTTCCTGCTCAGAAAAAACACAGGTCTTTCCCTGTAGCCTCCATTTTGCAAAAATCTTGAAGCATCTTTGCTTTGTCTTATGCATACCATCCAACTTTATTAAGTAAAATTTTGTTGTTTTCTAGGCAGCCACAAAAAAACACAACCAAAAAAGGTACCATTATCTACTTTATATATACATATATATGTACTGATTACTGACACAAATGCCATACATAGCTAAAACTCCTCAAACTCCTAACTAGCCAATGATCCAGCATGAATCCATTGTTCCAAAACACAGCCCTGTATTTACTGTTAGCCAAAATTGCTGCATACTAACTCCCCCGACTCTCTAAAGCTATGCACACAGCTAGTCCTACTCATGCATATGATACCAGCAACTGCTTGGATGCATAAAACTACTGATGTGCACAGAGCTTTAGTCGGATACTAATGAAGCAAACAGATTGAACAGACCCAACAAACAAAAAGACAGAGTACACAGACGATGTATGCCAAGAGGCAAGACAGCATTCATAACATGTAGGTCACAGAGGGGGGAAGGAAATTCCACCAAATGTAAATATTTGTAATTCTGGTGGAGGGCTTAAGAGCAACCTGAGCTCACAACTCTAAACTCTGTAAAAGCAAGATTATGGATTATATTTGAAAAAGATGATTTTCACAGTCTAGCTTGACAAACTCAGGAAAAAAGTAAAAATAAAACACATTAACGAAAAAAAACCCAACATGCTCATACACAGAGCTCATAACATTAACGGGAGGTTAGGAGGTCTTTGACACAATTAACTTGGCAACTCTGAAATTATTTTAGTAAGGTCACTTCTTATCCAGGGGCTAAGACCAGCTCCTACATCACCACTGTAATGTTCATAATGAAAGAGAAATCCCAAATAACAAAATACCTGCTAGGCAGTCATCATTTGGGAATAAAACAAAACAAAAACACAGCACAAAACCTAAAACCCCACACCATACATGGTATAACCACTGTCTGTGTACATTAACTTCAGTGATGATCTTTTGAATACATCTTTTCACACCGTGCACATTTTACAGTTAACTTTTCCTACACTCCTGCAAGAAAGGGCAGCCAAAGGCAGAACTGTGATGCAAAAACCTATGTAAGAACACGAACCATAATGTTGTAACAAGCAGACAAGCAGACAGATGGATATGGCAAAGACTATAGCCATTTGATAATGACATTTGATTACAAATACATTACTGCTGCTCTTCCTAGAAATAGTTATTCTTGCAAAATAACTTGCCAGACAATTTTTGAAAGGGTCCATACCGAGTTTTGCACGTAACAACATTATACTAGCAATTCTGCTCTATTCTAGTTCCATTTCTCTTTGTCTTTATCCTCAATAAAAGGCAGCAGTGTTAAACAAAATAGAGAGCTCATCTCTATTAGAGTGAACTTACAAGACTAGATACTAGAACAGGTGTGATAAGTAGAGAAAAGACACTGCACAAGGTATGTATCTAATCACATCTTTTTATCATTTTAATTACCAGCTGGAACACAGAGTGTTGATCAGCATTCCAAATCATTTCTAGTAACTTTCCAGGGAGTTTCTTCCTCATTAGCTTCGTCTTTTATCTCTTATATGTTTACACGTTGTCATATACCTATTTCTTTCATACATGCATTTATTTCCATTCTTCTCCCCTTTCAAATAAGGACAGAAATAAGTTCTTTTATTTTGCCTGCCAAATTTGAACAAGCCTTATCAACACCAATAAACCTGAAAGCACAATTACACTGTATAGTAAAACCAGCATTTTATTTTTTTTCCCTTTGAATAATCTGGAGGTTATTCAAAGATGGATGGCTACTTTAGTAATTATCTCCAAGACACCTAACCTTATCCAATCCCCCAATGAGATTTAACCTGCAGCTGACACAAGAAAAGGGAAGCTTAGATGGACAGAACATCACAGAAAAATACCTCTCATAAAGAGTGATGGTTTTAGAGAACAAGCACAATTTACTTCTTGTATCAGTACAGAACAGTGTCGCCTGTTCTGGCGTGTAGCCAGAGAAACTGGCTGAACTTTAAGTAAGGGCATATGTAGAAGGAGGAGTGTAAATGCAAAGAGATCCAGTGACAAAAAGTGCACAATTTCTTGCAGTTGTGTTTTAATCCTAAATCAAGAGCTAGATGCAAATGAAGATGGGAAGGATATGAATTACCAAGATTAATACACTGACACAGGGGTTCCGCAAAAACCTCTCTGTGAAAGTGCACAAATATTAGTGTGAACTGCACAGACTGAATTATCTGTGCATCTCTGGAGGCAGAGCTTATCAAACACAGAAGTATCTTTAAATCTGACTTACAAAATCGCCAGTGTTCCACCCTAAAACCAATTTTGAGAATCCTGAGTATCATTTTTCTCTATTTGTGGTTTAGCTTTGCCATATTTTTATTTTCTTTAAGAGTGGAAAGTCCTGTGGATAGAAAGCTGTATTCTAGGCTTGTTTCATCATCAGACCAGCAACAGTCAGCTTGGTCCAACTTGCTCTGTCCCACACACTCAAGGATCCCCAGTATCTTCCACTGCAAACTACCAAATCAGGCAGACCATTCTCCATACTTTGTTTTGGAAAGGTGCTGCTTTTGATCAGTCTCTCCTATTTCACCGTAAGAGTCCAATGAAATTAGTTACTGAAGTTAATGAAATACAACAGAGCAAGTAAGAGAATCACTGAGTTTTACATTCTTAAAATGCTTCCTCTTACCCCTGGCCACCAAACTGCGCACCAATCTTTTTATAAATAGACAGAGAGAGAGAGAAATAGAGAGAGGGCAAGAGAGAGAGATACAGAGATAGATAGACAGATTGATAGATAGATAAGTTTAAAATTATCGTATCTCATGCTTTTTATCCAGAAACACCCACGGCATATGAACAAGATTGCTTTTAAGAACAAAATCAATACACTATCTGTCCACTGCTCTAGTATACCTAGGATTTCTTTTATTTACTACCAGTTTTTTAAAGTGTGGTATCTCACAGCCAGCAGGGTCACTTCTGCCTCACTCCTCATGACACACACATACAGTATCACAAGCAAGAAATTATCAGAACAGTGAAAAGAAAAATATTGGCAGTTAATTACAGGACACCATTCTTTACTCACGGGACACCATTCCTTACTCACAGGACACCATTCCTTACTAACACCCCCTACCTGAAATATACTGCGGCTTGTTCTAGCTACTTCTTTAATATTTTAAACTATGCACAGCGTTCTGCAGATTGCAAATTACCATATGAACAAATACAGCAATTTTGACTATTATCAATCAAAAATTATTTCAGGAGATATGCAGAAGCTGTGACTCAGCTTGGACATCAATGGCTGTTCCATTCCTTAGTCACTGAATGAGGCTAACACATGACTCATCTCAGCTGACACATTTTCAGTTGGATCATTGATATTCCAGACCTTCAAAAGAATTATTCATCGCATGTCTTAGTGTGAATAGCAACATAGCCTCCCTCTCCTCCATCTACAGTACCACTACAAAATGTATACATATGATTCAACTGGTTTCAGCCCCTAGTGAATACAGAGACCACACAGAACTTGGACTTTAGTCATTCATATACACTATTTATCATGGATGAACATATCTTACTTATAATTAGGATTATTCTTCCCCACAAGTTGATGGAGAAAAATAATCACCTATAATGACCGTCAACTGCAAAACTGATTCAACTAAAACACTATTTGTCATCAATATGGCTTATCAGAGCCCATCTCTGCATGTTCAGCATGTGCATACATGTCAACTACATGTGCACTGCATACTCCACTGGCGAGAGACAACAGTCGGTTTTCGCACTCAGTCTCCCAGACCAGACTGCAAGTCCATCATCATCCTGATCAATCTTCTGTATTTACAGACACACGTCAAGAAGATCAGCAAATTGATTTTGCCATGTTTAGAAGCATGCTTTGGTGACCTGATCACATTTCAGCCCTATGGGCGTTCCCAGCCCAGAGTGCCAAGCAGACAGAATGGCAAACAGATGCTATACAGCCTATGGGCTCTTCTGGCATGAAGAGGAGCTTCCAAAAGACACTCGGCATCGTGCAACCTGTCAGTAACTATGAAGCAGTCAAGCAGGTCTGCTGGCATTAAACAGCAAGTGTGTAACTTGCACAGCTCACTAGAGATAATGCAGCCTGGAAAAGCAACTATATTTATACCAGAGCTAACTACTTCTATTTTACAGCCAAGCATTCTTTTGTAAGTAACTTGCCATTTGCGATACAAATGTTATCTACTGCTTTGATGAAACTGTAATTCATACTGGTATTGAAGATTCATACTGGTACTACAGAGTGCTGTAAAACCCCCAAGCATTCAAAGGAATATGTCCATGTGCTCAGAACATTTGAATTTTGCATGGTAACTTTAATTCAATAGCTGGGAAAAAAATCATTGAAAACAACAGAACCTATTCTCAAATAGAATTACAGCCCTGCTTGAAAGAAAAATGAGCTACCCAGCAGCTACTGTGTTACCATTATGGCTTATATTCACTTAGCATGGAATTTCTTTCATTTCCCATTCCAACTTAGTAAAGAAAAAAATAATCAAATGAGAATGCAAAACACCTCAACTCCATTAGCCCTCATTCAGAGCAATGGACATCACCATTTTTTACAGACAACACCTCAGGGTGGGGGAAAATACTTGCACAGATCACTTGTGACTTGTGTAAGTATTACAATTCCTGTTAAGAACAGGACAGAAAGTGCAGTGTCTGAACAGGCCAAGATATTTGGCTACATTAACCTACCAGGACGTTCCAAGATCCACTAGATATATACCTCAAAACAAGCTCAATGCCCCATACCAGTATCATTTTTAACTAAAGTTACTTCCAAAATAAACAACTTGGCCTTCACCTTGAAATTTATCTTCAAGAAGCACCATGCTTTCGCATAGCAGAAAAAGGACAGCAAACGGTAAATCCCTGCCTAGACTTAAATTAATTTGGGTTTTGGTACATACCAAGTTGTGAAAACAACCCCATTTTCATGAGAAACAAGTGCAGTGAGAACCAGCTATCAAGGAAGAACAGTCTGCTCCAATTGTCTGGGGAAAACAAAAATCAGCCTTCTAGGAAAGCTCACTGTGAGATGCTACCAGACCGCTAATCACTCGTCAGCTGGCCACAGGCATCCAACACTGGCGAGTTACCCCAGCTCCACTGCTCCATCACACCAGCGCTGAAGAAAAATTACGATAAGTGAAGTGAGTGATCCCCAGGAGAAAAATAACAGCCCGTATGAGAAGAGAAGGGACGGGCGCTGAGGACCACATGCAAGCTGGCTCCCACATTTCTCAGAGAAAACAACAAACCTCCAAGCGCAGTTAAACAGGCTTTCCCCATTTATCCCTCTGGTACCGTGAACATCAATACATTTATTTTCCACCCACGCCCCCACACCCCCCCCAGCCACTACTGACAGTACCCAAACCACGGCTTCACCCCATGCCCAAGCGGCTCGGAGCTCACCGCCGAGCATCAGTCGGTACCCGGGCGCTCGGCGACCCGGGGCAGGCGCCGCGTTGGCATCTCGGAGCGGAGCTCCCCGCCGAGGGGAAGCCACGAGTGAGGGAAGTTGGCGTTAGTGCAGCAGCCGCCCGCCCGGGATCACCCACGCCGCACCCGGCCCCTCCGAACCCCCAGCACGGGAAGAGAAGCTCCCGGCCCCGCCCGCCCCCAGCGCGAAGGAGAGGGTAAGGGGTGATACTGGACCAGGCTTTGACGCGGATCTTCAGCTCCCCGTCCTGCGGCTCCGGCATGGCTTTCTTGGACACGCGGAGCTTGTTGAGCCCCCCGAAGGCGGACAGCACTACGGCTCTCATCTCCTTCGTGTCCGCAGCCCGCAGGCTGCCGGCGGCGCTGCCCTCGCCCGCTTCCTTGCCGCCTTCCTTCTCGATCATCTGCTCCGTCTCCTCCGCACGCTGAGCTCCCTCCTTGGCCATGGCGAGTTGTGCCGCTGGCTCCCGCCGCCGCTCCGGTGCGAGGCGCGGTGTGCAATGGCCGCGGGCGGGGAGCGGTACAGCGGTCCCCTCCCGCCGCCGCAATGCACCGACTAGCTGCGCAGCACCATCCGCCGCGGCCGCCCCGGCACCGCGCCGCCCTTCGCGGAGGGAGCCACTGGGGCCACTGCTGTGCTGAAACCCGTACCTGGCTCCAGGGCACAGCGAGCCGATCGCCGCACACTGTCACCTTAGGCCTGGGCACAGCCCGGAGCCCTCGAGAAGCTGCTGTGCACTCTGGACCGCATGAAAGGCTGTCACGTCGGACTGGTCTCCCTCACACACCCTGGTCCCCTCCATGTCCCCACACCTGGTGGCATCGTGGCTGAAATCATCACTTTAAGGTGCCACATCGGGGCTTGATCATTTCTGGTCCTGAAGCTGTTCTTAGGGCCAACTAAGTTAACTCTGTCAGCATCAGGATGGTCACCCTGGTAATGAGTTTTGAGCAAGAGACCCAAGTTTAAAAGTCTGCTATAATGCACACATAAGGCTTTATATAATAGTTTTCTTCCTCGTGTTAGGAGCCAGGCAGCTGAACATGGATTTTGGGGGATCACTGGTTATGGTTCCATGGGTGTCTAAATTTTATCTGTTGACTTCAGCATTAGGTGCCTGCATCAGTTTGTTGATGGCCCCTTGGCCTAAATGAATCCCATTCCTGCAAGCCTATGCACCTATATATGGAGTTTCAAAACTTGTTGTAGCATCCCATGCACATAGTGTGCATTCCTGAAGACCTCTTTGTGGATGCAGTTCCTCCACCAACCCTCCTGCAGCAGCTTAAGAAGTTCCAGGACCTTTCTGACTTATGATAGGGATTATCACCACCACCTCTTTGGATTGTGGATTTGTTGTGGTCTGAGTTCATCGATAGTCCTTAATTTCACTATATGCATTTATTTCATCCACAATAAGCATTTATTTCATCCACAATAAACATTTATTTCATGTTGTGCTACGTATTGACTGCATTGTATTTAGAGGAAGCAACAAACCTTGGAAATGTCTTAGCTATGATGAGTAATTGGGTAGAACATTTTCATTCACACTAACAAAGAAAGTGAGATAGAGGACTGGGTAGAGCTTTCCTATTTCTTTATACTTTGTATATAATACTTTGGGTGATTTTCTGTCTAGGCTGTAAGACATGTGCAGACAAGTATTTTTTAAAGTGTGTTTCTGAGAATTTGTCATCTAAGTCGGCCATAAATGAAGGAGTAAACAAACACGGGTTAGGAGCAGAAGGAGGAGTACTAGCCATAGGGAAGCTCTACTAGCTTCATTATCTCCAGAAGTTCAGACAGATTTTATCAGAAGTGAAGTCTGACGCCTCAAACACCTCTTACATTGCTCTTAAAGTATGTTTTGGACGCAGATTCAAAGCCAGCTCTTAAGCACCACTGAGAATTTTCTGTGCGATGTGTTAAAGTGATGCCATCCACTTCATTCTAAGTAACAGCTTATGGAGCTATCTGACTGTTACAAAGGTCAGGGAGCTTCTTTCTTCCCTTTCTCCTCTGGTAATACTACAAATATCTCTTCCCTGTTCTGTGTCCCCTGTCCTTGGCTAATTCAATGCTCCAATGGGGAATACAAAGTTCTGTCATTTTAGATGTGGCCATTTGAATGCAGAACCAGGTGGGCAGCAGCTGAATAAAAAGTAATGTGCGTTTGACTCCAAATGATTCACTCAACTAGCATCTTATTATAGTTCTACCTCAAATGACTGGTAAAGTGTGGAGGGACTGGGGAAAAAGAAGCCAGCAGCATGTGTCACCTATGTGACATCCACAGTAATGAAGAAGCTGGGGGGCAGCTCACTCCACCACACCAGCAGTAAGGAGAACCCAAAGAAGCGAATCCGGACCTCTATGCTGCATTAGTTTTGTGCTGGTTTGTCTGCTACTGTCATGCTGGTTTATGCTAATGCCTTGGGAGACCTGTGGTTGACCCTACCTGTAAAGATTTAAAGCTGTCTCTAATCCTTCTGAAACAAAAATAATTTATCCCAAGTGATTCAGCCATGTACTGTTGGCAAGTCAAAATGACTAAGGATGGCCATTTTGTAGAAACATAATGTCTTGCTTATGGCAGAGCCAGTACTTACATACATCTGTTGTGGCAGCTGGAGTAACATGTAGCAGATATTTTTGCATAATCCTGATTCCATTATTTTGATTCAATTCATAACCACTTCTCTAAGAATATTAGATGATACAGTACAGAAGCTTACAGTAAGATGTAAAAACAGGATTTATTCTGACAGTTGGCTAAAAATTTAACCACTCTAGCAATAGGCTGCGGGGTGGCCATTCATATAACTTAAGACTACAGTAAAAACATCCTAGTGTTGGCTTTCCACTGACTACCATGCTGGTGGATTAGATTGCAAAAGTGAAGGGCTAGGACTCAAGTTGATGGGTGTAGTCGAGTACTGACAGTATTAAAGAACATGCACTGAGAACCTGAATGAAAGGGAATGAAGAGTTCTTTGGTCACCATCTTTATCTGTGGGTCAAGTAGGTGACAGCTGTTCTTAGCAATAGCAATTTTTAAAAATGCTATGTAGAAAAGAAGGGAAATGGAACAATGTGCTCACAGATAAATGCTGGCATTTACAGGCAATCTCTCTCCTTGATTCAGATCCTTTATTTTCAGAACATAATAATTTGTTCAGCAAAAGAACCTATCTATGACTACATCAGGGACAAAACAGTCATCTTTCACAGATATTGTTTTGAGGGTTCGTGCCTGAACTTCATGGAGAGAGCAGCCATTCAAGGTAAATCTAATTGCAGTGTTGCCATTCTTTTTGAGTACGGTAGCTGAAGAAATTGAAGTTGTTACTGGAAACATGGAGCTTGTGCAAGGTCAATCAAAACCTGAACTAGATGAGTTAAAAGCAAGGTTTGAATCTGTGCAAGGGTGAAAAAAACCAAACCAAATCAGCCTTGGACCCTTGTAGAAAAGAACTATCCTGCCTTAGATACTTACGTACTCTGTATCAGGGGAGTTTTGGAAGAAGAAAGATGTGTTCAAGAAGGACTTCTTGTCATTGTATCATCAGTTTTCCTTCTTAGCAGGAACAACATTTGAGACCCTGAATAATGGCAAATCACTCTGCTCAAAGGAACTAAAGTGAAAATTGCAAAACCAAGCCCTTAGAATGGAAAATTTTGCTTTTTTTTTCTTCTTCTTTTTTTTTTTTTTTTAATCTCTGGGCCATAAACCACATTTTGCTTTAGAGAATAAAGTATTAAAAATATTTTTAAGCTAAATAACGTATGTTTCTAATAGCTACAAATTGCATTAGTAACATCACATTGATGTATGTTCTTGCTGCTTTAACACATAAACGGGACAGCTTTTAATACATTAAGCTTCAAAATGTTCTTTTCTTTACAGTCTACTGTTACGAAATTCTGTTTAGTGCAGGGACAGAAAAATCCTCAGGACTTTCTTAACTTTTCAATCTTTTTCAACATGTTCCCCCTACAGATTTGTGTGCTATAAAACATCCCTATTGCTTGACAGAAGATGCATCTTATGTGTTATGTTTTGAGAGCATGTTCAGAATTCCCATTTCAGAGTCCACAATGACCTATAGTCCACAACGTCTCTTAACACTAGGAAAATGGTTTTAGTGACTTTCCTCCTTTATATCCACATGTAGGATGTATTAACAAAGAAAGACGTTTCCAAAGGAATCTCTGAGAGTATATTATGCTAGCTCTATTTGTTTGGGCTTTTTAAAAACAAAGGAGACCTCTATTTCCTAAGGTTAATTCACATTGAGATAATTGGTTTATTTTATTTTATTTTATTTTATTTTATTTTATTTTATTTTATTTTAATTTATTTTTATTTTATTTTGTGTTTTATTTTATTTTGTTTTAGTCAGGGGCTTTCTTTTTCTTGGT
>WYDI02014193.1:0-15821 GCA_009867235.2 Psittacus erithacus | reverse complement strand
AGTTAGAAACACAGTGCTGCACCAGCCACTAAGAAGGAGAAAAAATGACTGCTACTGCTGAACCCATGACAAATGGCAACAAAGGGATAAATTAGTCTATTTGGAGGATATGGAAGTGTTACAGGAAAATATGGTAATTAAGAGGTTCCCCACGTTGATAGTAGAGCCACAACACAAGACAGAGAGATAAGTTTGTTCCTATACAAGAGTTTATAGACATAATATAAAGCATAATATGAAATCACATTTAAATCAACAATGCTAAGGGGAAAAAACAGAGGTGGTTGTGATTAAAAAAATAGTGTTATATTACTAGGTTAAACAACATTTTAAAGATTACTGTATATTCCTTTTACAGCTCCACACCTTGTAAACATACGGATAGAATTTAACAAAGAAATTGAAATACTCATTTCTTTGGTTTTCCAGGACAGACTGGAGCACAGAGGAAAGACTGCCACCTCCTGTCTCAGCTGCCACCACACAGCCCTAGGCACAGACTAAGGGCGAAGCCTCCCTGCTTCCTCACCTCTCCGCTGAGCTCTTACAAGGTGCTCACAGGTTTAGAATATAAAGAAAATATTGCACACCAACTAGTCCTAGTATTGGCTATAAGAACATGAAGGTTTTATATTCCCTTTTAGCATGAAAGATGATCACCCAGTTTCACACATACATAGGTCTGCTACCCCCAGGTAAACTAGCTGTAGCAACTGTAGCCTTATGTTTGTTGTTTAAAAAAAATTTGCATGCTTTTATTCCAAAGAGAGCCTTATGTGAACATGGTTAACTTATTTAAACAGGAATGCCACTGTGTTAAAAGTTTGAGATAATGCTTTAAAATTTAGTTGAGCTGTGCAAAATTCCTATAAATTTTAATATAAGTGAATTAATCACATTTTTAGAATGTTAAGCAATCTATTGCAGAGAATGTACAAAAGCAGCTCCACTGAAAAAAAGTATGATTAAATGATTGTATTTTGCTAATAATGATAGCAAAAATCTCTTTATTTTGCCATGTAAACTAAAGTGTTCCTTTATGGCAGTGGCTCCACAGGCAGTGTACCTCAGAGAAGGTGAACAGGAAAGATTAAGTCATCTCTTTTTAGTGATTCAGCTTTATTCAGCCTAGCAGTTACAGTCACAGTATCCTTCAAAGTGTTTTATTGCTCTAAGCATGCACTAAACCAGATCCTAGTTTTCCAGTTAACTACACTAAGACCATTAATGCGTATCTAATTTGCACATGAATTATTCAGCTCCCATTACTTTGGGCATTATTAAAAACCTTTAGCAAGTCAGGTAAGTGGATAAGAGAAGATAAATGCATTTGCCACTCTAAATGCACCCCATTTGCAACAGTGTAATTACATTGCTAGGGGAGATGGGAGTATTTGCTGATGACTTGCATTATAAAAACATTATAAAAATATGTGAGGACAGATCATCACTGGAGTCACATTTAAGGTCAACCCTGACAATCATCTGTATTTGTCGCTCCATCAGACCTTGACTATACCATGGAGCTTGTTCCACAAGCAAACCCTTCAAAAAACCTACTCCTTTCCTTCTTGAAAATCTATGGTTTCAAGCAAAGGTAGCAGAAATTGAATTAGTGAAGAGATGAAAGAGAGCAGAAATTATGATTAATGACATGAACCCTGTGGGCTATTGAAGATTTTGTTTGAAGGACCTGCTGTATACGGAGAAACTCTGAACAGGGTTACAGCCTTGAGCACCATCCTTCAGAAAGAGACTGTCTGTCCTGCACTGAAGAGAAACTTAGGGGTGAACAGGAGAGACATCAGGGCATCTATGGAATGGAGGTGAGCTTGGCTTTTGATCTGAGTTCAATCTTCATAAGCAGATCCACAGAGCATGATTCAGCCACAGTGTGGTGGAAGTGGCTTACTGTTAAAGAGCTAGAAGATCTTGCCAGCTCACAGGAGACTGCTTCTGGACAGAAATTGTTCATATAATGAATTTATACAATAATTCTTGAGTGATCAGGGAGCTTGTGGTTTTTTGCATCATAGCTGCTGCAGTCCAATAAAATATTTAGCCACTTACTTAAGTAAGCTGTAACTTAAATGTTTAACTTAAACACTTTTAGCTATTTCTCTTGACATATTCTTAAATGATTTGCAAAGGTACTGTTCTCTGGAACTCTGCCACCAGCATTGCATATGACTGCCTTTAGCAAAAATACATTTTAATAGGAAATTCCAAACTGCGCTGGCAACTGTGCTGGCAAATCCTGTGTGGTATAAGGGAGCTTATGAACGGCACAGATATGGTTATAGGTAAGCCGTAAAAACTGAAAAGGATTACCCTATTTATTTCACTCTAGTAATGAGTAATTGGAAGGAGCCAGCCCAAGAGAACTGAAATTCTTTACAACATAATTCAAACAAGTAGAGATTACTTTGAATTATGTTTGAATTATGTTGTTGAAAAACAACTATTTTGGCAATACTGCTTGGAAAAGCGTACTGCCATTTGGCTGCATTTATTCATATTACCTGGCAGGGAATGGTAAAACATATCCAAATACTTCTTTATGGAAGTGCCTTTCTCAGTACTAACATTTGTTTAGCTGTATGGTAACTACTAAAACAGCATAGTACTCCATCTATTCCATTAGCAGGTAGCAGAAATATCACCCACTATTGCAAATAGAGATATTTATTCTCCACTATGTATAAATGAAATTCATATATTCATCATAGTTGGAGGAATTGCATTTTAAGGCTGTACTCCAGTACCAGCCGCAGGACAAAGGCTAGTAGAGAATACTTAGGTTCTTGAATACTAAAGTGACATTTATCTCACCTAATTTCAGCCTTTTTCTTCTGCGTCTTTCTTACTTAGGTTTTCTTTATTGACTCAAATGGAAGATAAACACCTTCAGAGGTTAAGCCATTAGAGAGAACGAAGTGCAGAAAAATCAATTCAGCACTAGATGCTTGATAATAAAGAAGTTTTATGGAACATTTAAGTCCTGTGTTTTGGACCTTGTTTGCCTTGATGGTCCTGATAATTACTTGTCAACTCAGCTTTCCTGTGCATTGTACTTCTTCCCTTCCCTATTAATCTGAACTGATATACCCCACAACTTTTGCTAAAAGGAAATTAGGAGACAAAGTCTGATCTTTCTTGTGGATATTGCCAGGCTTGTCATCTTTTATAAGTGTCATGATATATGCCAATTCAGAGTTGGTTCCCTTATGACTTAACAAACATATCCAATTCATTTAGCCTTTACATTACTCTCTCTTGTAAAAATAAATAAATAAATATGTATATATATGTCTCAGTAATTAGTACTTGTCTGGCAGCTTTAAGGTAGGTTAAAATGAAGCTGCCATTTTAATTATTACTTCCTTTTGACAATGTAATAGGAACTAATTATTATGGACTAGAGAGGCTAAGATGTATATGAAAAAACGTGAAGGGTCATTAATAATCCTTTCCAGGTCTCATTTATTCTAGGAACCTCTGCCAATATCATACATCTGCTGTAATGTGCTGGCTCACCTCCTGCACCTACCAATAGCAAGAATGATATCAAGTCTTCACTTATTTCCTTGCCTGTCCTAAATTAGGAGCAAAGCTCAGGACATAGACCATGCCAACAGTTTTCCAGAGGCACAGGTCATGCACAGGTTCACTTCTGAAAACAGGGCTGGAGAGCTTCAATGGGAATTTTGGAAGTGTTAGAGTACATTCACAAGGTCTTCGTGATGTGGTGTACATTTTATCCTAGGAAAGACCAGGCAGAAAACAGAAGTTCACACATTGTTTTGAACACAGTGCATAGAGATTTTTGTTTGATGACATATATAAGATCTATTATAGGTCTCCCTTGTGACACTGAAGTGGACAATTTCCATTTGCCTACTCCAAGAGTTCCTGAAATGGGAATAGCTGTAGTAAAGAGTCCCCAAAGGCCTGAAAGGTCAGTAAACTTTTACACTCCTTTGAGAACTGCAGATCATTTCTCTGTCAGTTGAGCTGTGCCACAGAAAAAACACAGCTTCTGTGTGTGTGCAGTTAAATGGCTTCAAACTATATTTTTTGACATTTTTGTTGACTGATAAGAAGATACACCTAAGAATAAAACGCACATACGGGACATTTATTTGTCATGCCATCCCTGACAAGTGAAATTTCCCATTAGACTATAAATACAGAACAGCTGTGAAAACCTAGACATCTTACTATAAGCAAGTATAGGCTGAGCTGAAAATGAAAAGCAGTTATTTTGGAAATAGAGTCTAAAGGCTTTAAATAACCTTATAGAAAATTTAATGAAGTTCTTTATATTAATGTTTTCTTAAAAGCAGAAATATGTTTTTTAGTTTCTTTTTCTTTTTTTTTTTATGATATTGGTTCAAAGTTAATCTTTTTTTATTTTTTAATTTTATTAATTGACAGAAAATACAATCAGTGGTAATATTATCATCTTCTACTAACATAAGTTCAGATGTGAGATCTGATCATTACAAAACATTTGAAGTATGCTTGTAAGTGGCATACAGGTTACAACATGATTTTCATGTTTTTGGCCATGTCAAAATACACAGTTTTAAAAAAGTTTGGATAAAATCTGCTATCTGTAAAACTGTGTTAATCAAAAGATTTTTCTAAAGTTTACTAGATTGTATGACTGCCCTATGCAAAAACAATGGAAGGCATATGTCAAATATTTTATAATCAAGTTACATTGCAGTACACTCTATTAAAACAAGTTTTTTAGAAGTAGGATTTTAGAAGCTTTTATTTTCAAAATATAGGCTCCATATAAAAAAATCAAATGGAAGATTCATGTAGTCAAGTCAACAGAGAAGGATATATTTCAGGCACTGAAATCAGCATAATTCCTTGGGCACATGCTACAGAATAATTTTACACAACTGGTGGTCTATGGAAAAGCCAAACACTGGAGCAGCAGGAATTCTGCAGGTCAGGAAACAGCGTGGGAAAACCTGCTGGTAATATAGATGGCATTTTTGTCTCGGCAAAAAGAGATCTTAGTCTCTTAAAGTCATCAGTAAATACATAAAATCTTTCAGATGAATTTTCAGTTTAGATAATTAAAAGCAAAGATGAGAGATAAATGGTTACTTTAGATCTAACCTTAAGCCATTTACAATTTCCAGTGCTAGTGTTCCAGGATATACAACAGCATCTGGATAGTTAAGACATAAAACATGCTGAAACATTTTATTAATAGTAATCTGCAGTGACAGGTCATATTCTTAGCCATGTTAGAATTACCTTCAAAATATCACTATAAAAAGTATGTAAAAATGGGCTTCAAAGCTGTATTATGTTATGAGATTCAAAAATGTCAAGTTAATATCTCATGTCCTTCATTGTAAAAATTAAAATTCATTAAATACTTTAAAATCAGTAATTATGGCAGCTTGGTGTGCCTAACATCAGTTAAAACAAGTCAGAGATCATGTTAATTACATTAAATACCTGAAATACGATTTTTGTTACAAGCAGAAATATTTCAGGAGTTTGATAGAAAAGCACTGAATATTCTGCCTTAGGAACGTCCATGGAAATGTGCTAATTTTTCATATATTTTTTCACCTTTCCTTTCAATATGCAGACAGAATAAACTTTCCTCTTTGCTCTTCTCTACCCCTACTCACTTGAAAAGTATGTCATCACAATTGAGGCAAATGCTGATCATCAAAAAAACCAGGAGAAATAAAGGAAGATATTCAACTTCTGTTTCATCACAATAGTCATCTTTTATCTTGCATCTTTATTAAGTAGACATCGACAAATTCTCTTCAGATCTCATGCTTGAACCCAGGAAGTAAGAAGGCCTTTGTCCTTTTCAGTAAGTGAAAGCCTGGATCTAATATGTCTAACTAACATTGAAACACAGCACCGTGTTATCTTTACCCAGTAATATGATTAATAGACAAACCCTGTCTTTTTGATTGTACTTTTTTTTGATGGCAGGTTTAGTTTGAATCTTTAAAATGACATATATAGCTGACTCAAGCTATTCCACAGGGCTGTCTCTATTCTTTCCAGAATTTCGCATTCATAAGTTTATGTAAGGTCATCTCTCCCCACAGGCTAAAAATTGCAGCAATGTCACTTTTCCTGCTTAACAAAGCCAGCTCCCAAAAGGGTAAGTGACTACAGGATGCTATTGCTTGCAAATTATTTATAAAAACCCAAAAGAGAGCAAAGAGAAGATGAGATTTAAAAATACCTTGCATTTATCCAGGAATTTAACATTTTTAAGTTATGTTGTCTGTTGAGAATGATGATGCATGTCAGTGCTTTTAGAAAACATGAGACTGGTCAAAGGACTGACCTAATGCTGAAGTCAGTGGAAAAACACCCATACATGAGCTAAGGGGCCCAAGGTCACAAGTCAGCTGTAGCGACAGCAATCAAGTGTATGTTGATAGAGGACAGTGCTGTGTGCCCAGAAGAGAAAGATATTCTCCCCATTTCTGGGATCTGCTATTCATTATCCACAAGGGACTGTATGAAGATCTCGTGCAACTACATTCTTGTTCTGCTAACAGCTGCAGCGATTAATTTTCTCTGGCATTTGTTTTTACAGTACATCACCCTTGCCCCCCCATCCCCCATTTAGTAGCAGTATACAGTATTCAAAATTTTCTACTACAGCTAGATTGAATCTTTAAGAGTGAAAATGCAATTCATCTTTATGTAAAAAAAGACAAACAACCCCCCTACCCCGAATACCTGCTGTTTCTTTCAGTTGGATCTATGCTATCAAGAGCACCTTCTTCCTTCTGATTTAAGATTAAGTTAAAAAACCGAGACACAGCCAAAGAACTTTTACAACAAAATGTCACTTTCCCCTTCTTTATTGCAGAAGTCTAGGGTATTTTTTTATTTTGTTTTACTTGGTACAACAACATGGTAGTTTTTCAGTTTTAGAGTATAAAACAGTGTAGTTCCTTATGGTGCAGGTAATCTTGAGCTGTACATGACCCGTACTTGCAACTCCCAGTTCCTCCTGATCTATTTCTCTTGACTACTGCTGTTTCCCAAAGCAGAATTACATAAAATACTGCTCTGTTCTCTCTTATAATCTTATTTACAAGCTGTCTTTCCTTTCTCTAAAACCAAAGAACGCCATGACCGCCACCAAAAATGCCCACCAGATTTGCACATGGCAAAAGCCCAGTAGGCACGGAGACAGACTGTGTTTTACCTGCATTTTTTCTTGTTCTCAGACTGATGACTCCCTAACTTACACACAGAATCATAGAGTCAACTATGTTGGCAATAAAATTATAAACTTCAGTTATTATTAAACAGGAGAAAGCATCATGAAATTCTTATAAACTGAATCTGCCTATAAACATGTATGATTAGGTGAGCAAACATTCGTACTGACACTCCATCAAGACCACCTTACCTTCCTTGTTTTCAATTATGCCCTTGCTTTACTTTTTTCTCACCATTCTGCTCAGCTGATTGTGTTTTCTAGGTGATCCATCAGCTCTCATTACTTTTGAATCCCTAATACTGTATTAGCAGAGATGCAAATCTGTATCACACAAGGTGTTTGCCATGGTTTGTGCTATGATCTCTGCCTCTGGTTATGCAGATTAAGGACATGATTAGAAGCACTCCATATCATTCCATATTTACATTTTTTCCTGTGAAAACCCAAACGTGGAGGTGTTTTTAGCTTCTACAGTTAAGGTATAATCCAACATAATTGTGCTATAAAGCTGAATTAAACATGATCAGTTTTCCTTTAACTCCTGAAAGAGAGTGACTGCCAGTATCATGCTGAACCTACAGTCCATCAGTTCTATCAGAGCCACAAAGTTCATCATTTAAGACATTTAATATCTACTTCACCAGGGGTATCACACAGAAATGCACATATCCTATCATGCAAGGTTTTCATCTGAAGATCCTTAGACAGTAGATAGGATAAGCCTCTAAGACTCTATACTTCACTCCCTTGTTATGAAAAAAGTTCATGCTCAGCTCATACAGTGAAGCTCTGAGATGCCCAGGTAAACAACGTTGTTCACACTTGTAAATTCATTAATGCTAATGGTAGTTGATAAATATGCAAAGTAGTATTAGTTTCATCTGTTCATCTGCACATATTCATACAGATACCAGAGAGCGTGTATGAATTATGCAGTCAGGAAAACAACAACTCTTAACACTTCAGTCTCAGTACGGTTTTGCTATACAGCTATGTACCATTTTTGTCTACAAGGAAGCTGCAAGTCAGGTGCTTTCCTCATGGTGCAGTTTTAAGAACTAAAAGGGTATATGAATTGAGAGCAGAGGGATTTAAAGACAAGATGTTCTGGAGTTTAAATATTCAGTCAGAAAAACTGCAGAAACATAAAATTTCATAACGTAAAACTTCATAAAGCTTCATTTCACCTTTGGGATTATGCTTCCATTAAGGTTGCTTTTTCCTATTCACTCTTACATTCACTCTTTTATTCATCATGCTATAACAAGCTACTTCTGAGGAATAATATGACTGTCTCTTCTTTTAATCTGCCCTGTGATAGAAAAAAAAGAAGGAAAATAACTCTATATAATGCAACCCATTTTCAGTATTTTCTCCTACTACCATTGTTCTCCCATCTTATTTGAATTTCATAAGAGGAAAGAAACACAACATCTGCCTTCCCATAATCTCGATGTCCTAGAAGTTTCAGATTGGTGGAAAACTGCGAAGTGTTTAGTTTTACATTAACTTTAGGGTACATAATGACTCTGAAGTTCTTTTATCTTTTTGTAGGTAATATCTACAATAAACAAAAGATGGAATAGACAGTGGAGACTAAGTATAGTTCCTTAAAAAAGATCAGGCTGAGAAACTCCAGTGTGACAGTAGAGGATATACTGAACTAATTCCTATCATGCAGCTTGTCTGGGATACCAGAGCCGACAGTTCAGAGCCAAAGGACGCTGAAGTGAAAACCCAAGAAAACAGAAAAAAAACTCCAGCAATGAGTGGGGCTAAGGCTATAGATTATGTAGTTAGTAGATGTCAGTTATTTTTAGTCATTGAGAATTATTGCTCTCCAATCAGCTACAGAAAAGAACTGCTAAAAATTCATTAAGGCATATAAAAGCTTTGCACAACATGGAGCTGTTCTCACTTCAATTCAAATTCAAATATGCCCCATCAACTTGAGTGTGATCATCAACTTTGGACCATGCCTGCCTTACTATAAAATGATGCAGAGAAAACACCAACTAGATTTTAATGTCTACCTTCTGCAGGTATTTTAACAGCTTTGTTTAATTTTTTTTCTTACACTGAAGATCACAAACCCACAAAATACGTGCTTGATATGTCAAATACTACATATGGATTGAAACAGCACAGAAAGCCAAAGATAGGCCAGACATGGACTCTTCTGAATTAAGTGCATAAATTCTGCATGCGGTAGGCAGTTAACAATGGAATTGGTAAGTCTGCATCACTAGTTTGAGTAGCTCAATGACTGTATAGATTAGGTACCATCGTTTACAACAGGAGCTGAGGCAAACCTTGCTGCAAGCCAACAACCTTCACAGAGAGTGAGATACATTTTCTGCTGCCATTAATATCTACAGAACTTTGATTTTGCTTTTCCTTTCCTATTAGTAGTAGTAAGCTAGGGTTTAACACTTTTGTACATTATTCATAGAATCATAGAATGGTTTGGGTTGGAGAAGACCTTAAAATCATCTAGTTCCAACCCCCCTGCCATGGGCAGGGACACCTCACACTAAACCATGTCAGCCAAGGCTCTGTCCAACCTGGCCTTGAACACCGTCAGGGATGGAGCATTCACAGCTTCCCTGGGCAACCCATTCTGGTGGCTCACCACCCTCACAGTAAAGAACTTCCTTATATACAACCTGATCTTCCCCTGTCCAAGTATGAACCCATTACCCATTGTCCTGTCGCTACAGCCCCCAATGAAAAGTCTCTCTCCAGCATCCTTGTAGGCCCTCTTGAGATACTGGAAGGCTGCTGTGAGGTCTCCATGCAGCCTTCTCTTCTTCAGACTGAACAGTCCCATCTTTCTTATCTGCTATCAAGATTTAGCCCTGACAGGCTATTTCACCCAGTGCAACCTTTTCACTTGTAACCAGTGCTTTAATTCCTGTTACCATTGCTGAGGTATTTATATGCTGTTCATGTGGATAACTGCTAACACTAGTTCTTAATTTTCACTACAGAATATTACTGCAGTTCAAGGCAAAAACTGATTTAATATCAGTAGGCATTTTGGGACTGTAGAAATAATTGAAGTATAAAATAATTTAAAAAATGGATCTAGAGTGCATGGGAATTAATGAAAGACTTTCCTCTCGTGTGAGAAGAAACGGTGCTGAGAATGTCATTGAAACTTATGTATTAGTAAATTTTATTCTTCCTCTGTCTGAGGGGAATCCTTTCTTTTCACAAAACAGTTAAATTAGGGAAGGAGATAATAGATATGATGCTATATCAACGCCCAGTTCATATCTCCCTATTATTCTTGGCAATAACTGCTTCTAAAATTAGGGACACTTGCAAGGTGTTGCATAAAGGAGTATGGGAACATATTATTTTTCAGTTTCCATGGCTCTTTGATTCCACAGAAGGCTTCTTGATTCCTGGAAGTTTAAGAAAGACTAAAATTCTCTGAAAATACCATCACACTGGCCAAATTTTTTCCACAAATGTCAACGAGAGATTTTGTTCAACATCCTGAAATCCAAAGATCCTTGGAATGTCTGTTTATCAACAAGCTGACATCATTCATTATTTTCAATATGTCTGTAAATCTAAAATCTCGGATAATAAGTGAATTCCTCAGTGTTGAAATTCATGTGGCAGAATCTATTCAATGGATAATATCTATGCTTGAGTTCAAGCTCACTTCAGAATAAATTTTTCCTCATAGAGATTTATGAACGAAGGCTGTGGATTACTTCATTCTGCAATTACCTTGAAAGTCTATTTTTTCACAGCCAGCTAGCTTGGTCATCAATATTTCTCATTTAAGCAGATACAGTGTCTCATAATTTTGTGTTATTTGCGCGTCATTCTCAGGTGTTTCTAATCTAGTTTTTATAGAAGACAGAACCTTCTCAAAAAGTTATATGTCGTCATAAATTTTCCCAAATTTAGCTGTCAGGAAGTCTTTAGGAGCTGATGTTGGGGAGCGAAAAGTGGCTGCTGCCCAACTGAATCTATCCTGAGACTCCTTCAGGTCGTACATATTGCTGAAGATGGCAAGGGTATTCAAGTTTGAACAATGCCCATGATATAGCCTCTGTTATGGCGTATATGATATATTGTATATATGGTATAGCCTGTAACAGACATATTTATCTACCTATATATTCCTGCAGAAATATCCTAAATGTAATCAGATGTGACACGTGACAACCTAAAAGGCATCTTTGAAAGCAGAGAATGTAAAAGTTTATATATATGTGTTCAAAATCCACTCATATTGTAAAACGGGCAATGATGTTAAAAACACCATGTTCTGAAGAGACATTAGGAGGGACTGGCATATACGCATGAATCAATGAGAGAATGGTCATGACCTTTTAGGCTAACCAGGTCTGGGGTGGTTGGAGGAATTACTCATAGACTGTTAAATGCTTCTTAAGGTTTTGTGTGTTGCCATAAAATATGAAATTGTACTTCTTCTCTTTTCTGACATTTATTTCAAGCATATGTGATTCTAGCTTTCTAAGTCCTATTCATCAGTTATGTACCACAGGCCCAGCTACTCTGTACATATGGATTAAATTACATATTGGGACATCAGTCAGATCTTAACTGCGATGTGATGATCATCAGATGGGATTTATCCTTTTTGAGCACAAAGGCCTGAAGTATACATTAAACCATAAAAATCCTGTTTAGAGTAGTGTTAAAGGCCTCATATATTCCCAGCAGTACTCAAGAAGATGAAAGCTGAAGTTGTCGATGAGCAGAAAATATTGTGAAAGCTGAATCCTTGCTTTCCAAAAGCAGTATCTTAGAAGAAAATCTGACAAACTGACCTCTAAGAACAGACCTCATAAACTTCATGAACTCCATACATAAGCAGTTCCATGGGTACTAGGCACTTACATGTAACTTGTTTGCCATGTTGTGAAATAATCCTATTACCATTACTTTTAAATTCTTAATTGTAACTATTTATGAGTTGATTTTATATTTTATTGAAAGATATTATTTCCTTTCATAATTTTGATGAAGAATAGCTTTTTATTTTTTTAATGAAAATATGTTTTTGCTGAAAAAAATGTTGGTTCTGTTTTTTCTCACAGAAAGGTAACATTAATCTCACTGGAGTCAAAATTTGTATAGATGGAAACAGTTTTTATTATACCTGTGATATATGTAGAAAAAAACCCACAAAACAGAAAGAAAGAAAACTATTTACACATGGAAACCTTTATTCAGATTTTTTTAATTTTTTTTGTTATTATTTGTCATTTCAGTCTTTTAAACATATCTTCATTTTTGTTTGCTCTTAGATAGAACTTGGTTTATTTCTTTATGACAAAAAATAATCTAATGTTGCAGCATTTATGCCATCCTTCTTCTTTTTTATTACTGTAAGTTCATTGATATCTATGTTATTTTACTCAGCTCTTTAATCTTCATGGTTTTGCTCCTTTTTCCTGCTTCATAATATAGTAAAATATCCTCAATATTCTAACTTTTATAAAAAGCAAAGTTACCCTCACCCTTTTTTCAACAAGAAAAATGTCAAATCCCAGAGTTGTTATTTTTTTTTTTTTTATTAAATCCAGTGGCAACAAAGAAAAAATGAATACAAGTCAAAAATATCCTTTAATGATTAAAAAAAGATAAGGAACTGTTCTATTTTAAAACTTTGAGGGAAACTACTGAAGAGAATTTAAACACTTTTATAAATTAATTTTTCAATTAACCTGTTTCATTTTTTTTCTTCCCAAAAGCTCCATGTAAAAGTTTCTAGGTTGTAGATCTATCTGAAAGCTGTTGTCACAATTATCCTGGAATTAGCTTGGGTCTATGGAACTACTCAAATCAGAGAAGAAATATGAATTAATCTGAATTTAGTTTCAGTGGAAGTAGGCTGATGGCAGCCTTTCATACAAGAGAGAGGGAAAATTTATCACTGTGCAGAACGTAAAGTTTGGAAAAGGAAACAATAGGAAGACCATTTGTTTCCCTGAAATGATATTTTAATACTTTCTCGGCCTCAGTCTGCTAACTACTAGGTCACTTAACGTTAGTAGTGACAGAAATCTATGGCTTCACAAACTTAAAATCTTAAACTTAAGCTACCTGTTTTAGCACACATCTAGAGAATGAGTTATTAAAGACTCTTTACACACTAAATTACCTAGTAATTTCTTCTTTCTGCTTATTTTTTACACAATCTGTTCTATTTAATGTATTAGCAAGATAAGCATTTATAATATTTAATACAATTTGTTTGCTCTTGGATTATATGCCACCAAATGTAATTTACATCTTTTCCAATATATTTATGATAATAAACTTTAGTCTATGCATTACTACTTTAAGCTATTCATGCAAAACTGTCCAGAATTTTATATCATCCTTACTTACTAGTAATGCAGCAGCTGCATATATGAGCTGCAAAGAATATAATTTTGGTGAGCCTTCAGTGTTTTACAAATTACAGACCTATGAAAGAAAACACATTCTTCAGTTGAGGTCTTTTTGAAGAACCTATATTGAAGAACCTATTTATTTTGAAAACCTACAAGATACTTACAGCAAAATGTATTTTACTATTCATATCCCCTTAGATAGATGGTTGTCTTAGAAATGTCTGCTTCTTTATTACCTAAAGGTAATGCAAATCCCTAATCAGGTATGAGGTGCATTTGCAGAATGAAACTTCCTGAAAAGATCAGAAAAGGACCACCTCATTAGCAATTACTTCTAAGAATGTAGTTCTCAAAGCAGTGGATATCATAGCATTGAAAACTGCTATTTTAATACAGGCCAAATATGATCTGATATGAACTATGTTAATATACAGAAGTCATAAACAATCTTCATTCTAAGTGGCCTACAGCTGTGTCATGCTTTGTAAGTACATGCATCTGAATGTTGCTGTTCTGCGGTATGTATTCCTGGTTGCTCAGTTTATTTAACTCATAAAGGTCATAACTCAAGATGTTTGGCAGAATGACATTTGAAGTGAAAAGCAAGTGTTTGTTATGGGAAACAAAAGCAGATAAACAGGAATAAAGAAGAAAGCACTGAATGTCAAGCACTTCAAAACCATGCCACTTTTCAAGGTTCTTATGTTGAAGTATTTGCACACAAATTCATAATATAGTTTGGAGAAGTAGATCAACAGTAGATAAAGAGATAAGGTGTAATTTAGAAATAAATATTAGAGAAGAGTCTACATTTACTTTCACTACATGAGAAGACCTAAAACACAGGATGGATGTTACCAGTGACAATGAGAGAAGAGAAGAGAAAAGAGGGTTTGCCCCACTTCTCATTCCCCTGCCAGGACATCAGCACTTTGCTAAGGCAGCCAGAAGTGCAGCACAGATTTTTTTTTTTTATTTTCTCAACTCCATGCATCACAGCCAAGGAACCAGGGAGATAAGGTGCTGTACAGTCATCAGATGTGTTTTGTGTGTTAGCAGCACAGCACTAAAAACCCACACCTCTCCACTGCAAACTGTAATAAGGAGAGAAGGGCTCAAGAACTCCTTTTATATAATGTCTGAGCCCACACCTTAGACAGCATACACTGCATGGAAGAATGCAAAGTCCTCTACACAAGAACCCCAATATAATACAGTGGAGCTAGAGGAAACTTCCAAATCAAAGCACCTAGTGTGCTCTGTCATACAACAATTAAAAATGTACTTTATAATAATGTTATAAGCTAGACTTCGTATTAGCTGAATCTGAAGTGGAAAACCCTTGCTCTAATGGCACCAATATTAATTTCATCCTTGACTTTATTGTGGATAGATTTCAGCTGTTGCACAGTGGCTGGCTGATACTATGATGATTTGCACCAGTTGAGGATTTGGCCCAGATTTCCTGAGCACTGCTAGGCTTCACATTATGGACATTTGTCCACAAGGGATAAAGTTAACCATCAACTTGCTTTACAGGCAAAACAATATCCATCAAAAGGTCAGAACTCCTTGTTGGAACCAGCTCTAGGTGGATTTCAGAGACTGCTATAAAAATACCTTAATGAAATACAGAAGACAATACAGTAACCCATTAGCCACTTTACAGCAAAGAATATATGACTTTCATACAGAGGAACATATAATGGATTATTCTTTTCTCCATTATTGAGGTGTCTTTTCTTTTTTTTTAATAGTTACAGACTTAACTTTGAACATTACTTCATTTAGTTTTGTGGCCACATTTTAATAGTAACTGTATGAGATATAGTCACAGACACTTTGTACAAAGGATCTGATACCAAATAGATTCAGCATTTTATTTTAATAATTCATCCAGACCTTTGGATAATACTTGATCATCACATAGAAGTACATTATATTTTCATAACTCAGAACAACTAACTGGAGTAGAATGACAAAACTTTTCCTCAAATACCATGGGTTCACTCCATTATTAGGAATCTAGTTTCCTAGTTGTCGTGGTTTAAGCTTAGTCGTAAATTAGAAAAGCATACAGCCTGCTCGTTTCCCCCCCACAACCTGTCCTTCCCCCCCCCAGTCCCGGAGGGATGGGGAGGAGAATCGAAAGAATGCAACTCCCACGGGTTGAGATAAGAGCAGTCCAG
>WYDI02014192.1:0-87045 GCA_009867235.2 Psittacus erithacus | reverse complement strand
AGTAGCTACAAACATCGGCGTTATCACCGCTGTTCCCAGGCCAAAACCAGAAACACAGCACTGCACCAGCTACTAAGAAGGAGAAAAAATGACTGCTGCTGCTGAACCCAGGACACCCCAGCAGCAGAGAGTCAACTTAAATGGAAATTTACCTCATAAAACCATATTCTGTGAATTCACCCACTTTCTCTCACCCCTCAAAAATAAATAATAATAATAAAAAAAAATCTCAACAGCTACTGGTTTTGAAAGAGCTTTTTCATCCTAAAAAAAACCCCAAAAACAAAACCCACAAAAAAAGCCCTAACCCAATGAAACCACACCACAAAAAAGCAACCACACACCTACAACCACTTGCACCTCTTCCTGATGATGTAAATAAGACAGTTGAAATCACAGAATCATAGAAAAGTCAGCATTGGAAAGGACCATAAGATCATCCAACCCCCCTGCCATGGGCACAGACACCTCAAACTGAACCCAAAAGCTCTGTCCAACCTGGCCTTGAACAATACCAGGGATGGAGCATTCACAACTTCCCTGGGCAACCCATAACAGTGCCTCACCACCCTCACAGTAAAGAACTTCCTCCTTATAGCCAATCTAAACTTCCCCTATTTAAGTTTGAACCTGTTACCCCTTGTCCCATCACTACAGTCCCTAATGAAGAGACCTTTCCCAGCATTGTTATAGGCCCCCTGCAGATAGTGGAAGGCTGCCATGAGGTCTTCATGCAGCCTTCTTTTCTCCAGGCTGAACAGCCCCAACTTTCTCAGCATGTCTTCATATGGGAGGTGCTCCAGTCTCCTGATCATCCTCGTGCCCCTCCTCTGGACTTGTTCCAACAGTTCCATATCCTTCTTATGTTGAGACACCATGGGTGTAAAGGACCACAAAATGTGCGTTTATCTTATCTCCTCTGAAATAAGAATGGTAAATTGAATGCCCATGTCTTCAGAGCATTAAAGGAGGTCCTACTGAAAAGTCTGAGCATCTCTGCACATTCATTACTTGAAGATACTCAAGCAGCAGTCTCAACCTGTTATCTCTGCAAATAGTATAAACACTCTACATGAGAATTCATGGGGTTTTTTGGGTGGTGGGGTTTTTGTTGTTGGTTTCATTTTTTTTTTAAACCATGGACAGCAGTAACAGATAAATCTTAATTTCCTGAGTACTTACAGCAGAAGGCATAAAATGGTACATTTACTTATCAAACACTAATGGAAATAAAAGTACTACTATCTCAGCCATACATACAACTATACAATGGAATTCACATATGGGTAAACATGTGGAAATGGTCAAAATCACCCTTACTTTATAGCTTCACAAATTTTATCACAATGATCTGTTAAACTTGTGAGAACAATGCCAAACACAACTGAAAAACTGATGGTGATTCCTTGATCACACTGTAAATCAAGACTGCTGAGCAAACTTATATCATCTAGTAACTTAAAACACAGGTCATGATGAAAGCCTGTAGAAAAATACTTCATATAAAGTATTACCAAAATTTCACTATAGGATGCGAAAATTCAATTGCTCTGTAAGTAACCTACATTACTAGACTTCATAAGAAAAATGAGTAAGAAAGCTTCACAAAGGTTATAAAGACATAACATTAGAGACCTTGTGTGCCTCATAAAAACAGTCTCTCTTGGCTATTAAATGTAATTGGACTCTTGGGTGTACTGTTAGCAATCAGTTACACAAATTAAAACCCTGACAGGAACATACTCACTTCTTTCTGCAAACTGAACTCAAGAACATAAGCACTGTGGCTATACAGCTCTTTCAGCTTTTTCACAGTTCAACTCTTTTGTCAAATCAAAGAAAGTACATTCAGTTTGGAAACCCTGTTAAAGCAAGTGTTCTTTTTATTAAGAAAACATTAGAAAATTCTGATAAAATCACAGGAATTTAAGACTTCCTTCTACATGAAGAAAGACAAACCTTTTTCATATGTAGTGGCACAATAATCCTGACCAGAAAATCATATCATCACTTGAACTGTTGAAGTAAGATATTAAACATCATTATCCAAGTCAGGGAAAAAAACACTGGTAAGCTAAGTGATGCGAGTCCCTCCACAGAACTTTCAAATCATACTATGGAACAAAGATTTAACGTCTAGAAAGGCAGAATTCAGCAGAAACCTTTCTTTGCCTAAAATCATGGAGTGGATCTTTTAGTAAAATGAACTTCTAACACAGCATTTGAAGTATTTCCTCTCAATTCTTAAACTAATCAAGCTGATGACGACTTTCAAACAGTAGTGTTAAAAATGTTGTTTAAAAGCAACCTTTTCTTTCTTCGGTAGCATCTTTAAGTCCTTCTTCCCTCCCCTAAATTTCAAACTTGAAAGCTGAATACTTAATTTTTGCTTTATTAAAGAAAAATAAAACCCAACTCAATCATCGTTAATATTCTGTGCCAGTGAAGTGGATAAACAGTGAAATGCATATTAACCTCTAATTTACACTTTGCTTAACTAGCATATAATTACTCTTTCCATAACCAACAACAACAAAAAAAAAAACCCACCACAAAAAAAAACCCCAAAAAACCCCCACACAAACCACCCCAAACACCAACTCCAACACAAATTTTGCTCCATCACTAGAACCTTCTAAAGTGTCTGACAACTGAAATTAGTTCCATAAACTCGTATTACTTACTACTACCCATTGCAATATAGAAAATTGGTAACAGCAAGAGAAAATGGAAATTACAATATAGGAGCAGCCAGTCTTCCTAGTTGTCAGTACATGTTCAAGATTTACTAATTTGTCCCACTTTACCTTTTATAACACCTGGAACAAGTTTCTCAACAGAAAAGTAGAAAAAGAGATAAAATATTTGGACGTCACTTCTACCTGAAATGAGTGTACATAAAACTTAAGTTAAATCAATTTCTAATCAATCAAAATAACGAAACTTCTATAACCAAAGCTTTCCTTCTGGGGCTGATCTCAGATCTCAGCAATGCAGATATTTCATAATGGGGAAACAGGAAGAGTGGAAGAACACCTTCAACTGACGAATGCAGGATATCTTTGAATTCTACCACTCAATGAAACACACTGATTAGGTATTACACAAAAGGGCACTAAATACTAAAAATACATTCAAAAAAGTTACTGAACGATACTTAGAAGACTCAATCACACCTCCAACCCCTTAAAAATATGTAAAGATTAAGTTCTACGTACCAGTGATGCAAATTGTGTTTATATGCATTACACCAACATAGGTGATAAACCTCTGTAAAGAAAATATCACAACACTTTCTTGCCCAAATATTCAGAACTCAGTCATCAGGTACTTCTGAGCCAGAAAGTGAGAAACTGTGCCAAAATAATCCCAAAGACATAAACTATAACCAGCATCATTTCTAGCCACTTTAGGCAGCAGCATCTTCACAAATCATTGTTTAGTTTCAGTCCAAAAGAACCGTAATACTGACTCCTTTGGAACAAGCTTACTAGAAATTTCAGCTTCATAAGAACATACTGATGCCACCCAACTGAACACAAACTGCTATTAAATTCAAAACCCTAGAGTCAAATTTCCCATCATTAAGCTTATCTAAGAATGTAAACTGCGTATCTGGCAGTTCTGCTTTGGGTTGAACAATAAAGCCTTCAGTAAACTAGTCTTTAACAAGTTTTACTTTACTAATCTTTTGAATAAAAAAGAACAGTAATACTCTGGGCACAAGGTACTCTTTCTTAAATTTGCATTTACTTAACTATAAAAATACGATCTTCTGAGTGGAAGTATTACTTCGTAAATCCTTCAGAAAAATAATAACCCTGGTTGCTGCCCTCTTATGCTGAAACCACAGACAGGCATTTTCTTCTAGAGCTAAGTAAACAAGTTTTACCTACAAGACTGTATTGGTAACACTCCGTGATACTGAAGCATTCCAGAAAACAGTGTTACAATTATGAAGTTACTCCAAACTAAACTGATAACTGAACTGTGCCACAAATACTGCCATTCACCAGCAATGACATGACAGGACAGCTTGAAATATTCTCAGTGCTTCTGCCCCAAAACTGGCGGCCTTGCCCTACTGCAAAACCAGGTGCCAAGACTTCAGTTGCTGCTCCACAGACCACCACCACAAGCTGGGTACAGTATAAACGCTAGTGAGAATGGATCTTTGTTTTCTCTGAGAAATGCCACAGAAGAGAATGAGAATGTAGAGGACAAAAAGAAGGAGAAATAAAAGGGGAGAATCTAAAACCAAGTAATACGGAGAGATGCTCATAATTTGAGAAACTGGAGTAATTTTTTCATTCAAATAAAAATCAAAAGAATAGCAAAGTCAAATTACTCTAAATTCCCTGCTTGAATAAAAAGCAGAATTCAACGTCAAAGGGCATGACTAAGATGACAGAACAGATAGCAAGACCACTAACTGGATATGGGGCTTGGTGCCAATATAAGCACTTCCATATGCTGCTTGGGAAGCTGCCACTGTCTGTATATGAAGTTTTTCATATCAAAGGGGTCAGTCAAATGGTAACAGTAGAGTGAAAGCTGTGGTCCACTGGAAGAGAAAAACTCCATGGGGTAGAAGTAAAGAAAGTGTATTTTCTCTGATTCAGTATAGGAAATGTGGTGAAAATTAAACTGAAAAGGTTATGTACATAGAAAATAAACCAATCTAGTCTGGTGCATCTACTTTGTAAGCAACAGAAAAAGGCAGCAAATTTTGCAGACAGAACTCTGAATATCCCTGTGAGGCACCAAAGCCATACCAGCAGCAGAACACACATCTTCACTGCAGTCACCCCAGAAGAGTCAGATTTATACAAGGGGTTTCAGTTGCTAAATTTCATCCAGATAATAGCCACACACATCCCCAGGATCTCACATGCAGCAAGAACTCCAGTTACTGTATGCCCAAGTCTGGTCACCACAAAGACTGAAAATACTTGGCACTCCTCTTGCCTGGCAATTTGAGAAGATCTGACCAGCTGAAACGGCAAACTAGTTTTCCTAAACCTACTTTCTCGAGATTTCGCAGCAGCAAATTCTCACAATGTATTACAGCAGCACAGCTAAAAAAACTTCAGGATGAAACAATCCACACCTCAACACACACATATATCCATGTCTTGAAACAATTGTGAATTACAGCCTCTACTTCTTGCTACTAGCTTTCCCACTTGAGCTTAGGATAAGATTCTGCAAGATGGAGACATCCTTTACTTTATTCTAAATCCCTTTCCTCACTTATTTTACTGTGGCTTTGGCATGACTAGAGCCTTCCACGAGCCACCTTAGTGGAATAAAATGGCAGAAAAACCCAGGAGAAAGATGTCTCCCATTCTCAGTAGTGAAAAGCTCTAATGTGAGGTTATCTGCACATACAACAGTAGCCTCTTTTCATCACCAAACAATTACAATTTTTGATCAGTTACAGGCTTTTAAAAGCAAAATTGTTACCAAATCTTACTGGGTATAGAAGAGGCACTTTAAACCTAAAAAAAAAAAAATCAGACAAAATACACACAAGAAAATTCCACATGCTCACATATTTAAGGGAAAGAACAAGTAAGATCCAAACCCACTACAGAACAGTGCTATGTGATCAGTAACAAATGATTCAGGATCAGAGAAGTACCCAAAGGCAACGGAGAAAGAGAGGTATACTTGACCTGCATATCAGATAAAATCCAAGATGGCAGTGATGCTACATGCTTTCTTAATTCCAGAACTTTACAAGCATGGATTAGGATTTTTGGGTCCCACTTACAAATGCAAGCTTCTGGGCTCTGACAAAAATAAGAATTATAGAATCAATTAGAATGCAATCCAATAATATTACCCAGTGCAAACAAAACTACTAATTAAGTAGTACTGTCTTGATGTCTACCTAAATCACTGCAGGGTCTAAAGATCAGCAGCATCAACGAAGAGACACAACAAAGTCTACACATGAAAAAAAGAAATACACAAAAGGACACACAGTTAAGGAACAACCTACAAAAGTTAAACAATGCATTATTAATTAGAACAACAACAGGACTAGTCAACAAAAATTAGAGAAAAAAATGGTTTGTTTACAAAAACAAACAGCTTACAAAAATCATTAAGATTTTACACAGGACAGTGCACAAAAGGATCCAAATAGCTGCATAAACTGAAAAAGACATCCAAATACAAGGATATCGTTTTAGTCAACCCATCGCTCAGCTATAGCAGCTAAATAGTATCATTAGGACAGTGCTGCTGACTCCCTCCATTCCCCAGCTGAAAGGGAGGAGTGTCAGGATCTCAAAGTGTCTCAATAATTTTTTTCAAGCAGTAATTTTTCACCACAGGACTGAATGAGGATAATCATGAAGCCTGACATGAGCATAGGTCAATTATAAACAGTCTCCTAGCACAGTTTTCAAAGTACCTCTCAGTAAAATGCCTGAAACAAAATCCATTTTAAATCTGTAATAAAAACACTTTAGTCAATATTTCCAGTGAGCTGGAAAAGACTGGGAAACTTTGCATAACAACAAAGCCCACAGCTATGGGTTCAGAAGACTAAAATGAAGTGACACTCAAGTCCTGGGGTCCGGCACAACTGGCAGTGGCCTGAAATTAATAAACCATGCTGAATTTAATTTCTGTGCTGTGATAACCAGACTACCCAAGTTCTTGACGACTTATTAGCTCAGGCACATGCATTTTAACCACAAATAAAGCAAATGTGGCTCTCAGACAATAGCTTGTCCCCTCTCTGATACTCCAGTGCATCCCATCCCACAGTATGGCTCTGCAGGTGTCCTGGCCAGGTGGTAGGCTAGTGTCTGGGCACCAACTTTAAATTCCTTTACTCACCAGAATACGCAACTGTTGTTTCTAGGGGTACCGCATAGGCTCATTATAAAGCCATTTAATATAGCCCTTCAGGCAAATTTGAATAGACTGAAAACACTATTAATACAGAATTTTAACTGACAATTGAAATATTACACACTGTACCAGTAAAATCAGTTCTGGTAATACCTCAATTTTGTCATAGTAAGAAAGTTCAAAAAGTAAAGAAGATACTGCAGTCCTGTATTTTCCATTTATCAGATGTACAAAAGTAAGTCTTTGTGGCTTAAGAGTTCCTCTAAGACTAGAGATCAAGAGAGGGTAGCAGACACATGATGCAGCATTAGATTTCTAAAAAGCCCAACAGCTTAGCCCAACTTCTACCCAGCAGGTACACTGAACAGCACTGGTACCTTACTTGAAAGCAGCTCCTCAGACAACTGTACAGAGGTGTTTCATTAGCAGCTCCGCACATTACTTCCTTTTCCACCACCCCTCTGAGCACTCATTATATGCACTCTTTGTTACAGTAGGAAAAAAACCCAAGGTTCCAAGATTATGCTTTCTAATTCTGCAGAGTGAGAACATAGGTTCTGGCCTCCTGAACAAGCACTGCAATACTGTTCACATGCCAATTACTCAGAGCAATCAAGTGGCAATTCTGGTCATTGGGTTTAATCTCAAGTGCCAAATCAACCAACTATGTTAATAAGGTAAATCAAAGCAGGTTTATCTGATTTTCTGGGAGTCTTGACAGGAGTTTCTAAATTTTTATCATTACTTTTTACCATCAGATACTTGGGAAACAAAAAATTTTGGGATGTAGGTTATCTATCGTCCATTATTTCTGTTTTATCACTGCAGACTGAATTATAACAATGCAATTTAGGTCAGGTTATACCTTAAATCCATTTTAAAATAATCAATGTAATAGCCATGAGTGATTGTAAGTGGAAACAACAGATTAATCATACAGGAACTCTAATACTTCCAATAATGCATTCAATTTCCCAAGTCAAGTCTACAATCTTTGCTTTAAAGCTGCAGACATTTACAACTTCTGAAATCAAAGCAACCATTTTATCCTTCTCACATACCTGTTTACCAGAGACACCCTGTTAAAGTAAAAAGGTTTTATCCTACTCAATTTAAAGAAAGCATTTAGGAGGAGTTGTAATTCTTTCCAGTCCCCAAAGACTGCAAATCATCTTGGCAATGCAGGCATAGAATTTTGTTTCAGCACTATCAAGGCTACAATGCCTACAATAAAATTTATTTCTGTAAAGCTGAAATAATACAGTAAAAATAGGAAGGTTTATGTACGCCACAGTCAGACTTCATTCAACACTCCAGAAGTTTTGGAACTTGAACCAAAAGCTTCACATGCCCTTTTCCACTGACCAGCTGGTTGTAAGATACATCCCAGATAGACAAGTATCTTCAACCTGAGCTCAGCTGACATTTTACATTAGAAAACTATTTACTCATATTTATCTAGAGAAGAACATCCAACAGAATAAGCATTCATAACCTTTTTGTTCTTGATGGATTCTACATTTATGAAGAGATCAAACTAATTCCAGATATATAGTCAATATTCACAGATTTAAAAAAATATGCTGAGTTGTGGGGGGTGGGGGAATAATTAAAAAAAAAAAAAAAAAATCCAACAAAAAAAACCCCAGACCAAATCAGCTAACAAATTCTGTATTGAAAGCAGAATTTATTATTTCAGGTCAATGAGATTTATGAGTATTTTCACACTCCACAAACTCAAATCATTCTAAGTATGTACCTATACTCTATTAAGACCAGTTCTGGAATTCTGAATACAAACAAGGGGTATTTATTACAGAACTTTCAATTTTAACAAGCTAAAACCATGAACATATTTCTCACGCTTTCTTATTCCTCTAAGCTTTAAGCATGCATCCTAATAGCTCCCATGCGCAATACTTCAGTCTTACTTTGAGCAATAGGTCTTACCATTTTTTAACGATGTCTGCATTTTACTTTTGGTTCTTCACAACCTGTGGTTGTGCATATTAAACTAATGCAGTGCATTTCTGGATGGCTCTACACTGCAAGTCTGGAAACCAAAGCCAGTGCAAATTTTATCTGCTAAATAAATTTTTTCAGAAATAGAACTGTAAGATTTTACTTAATACCCGCAGTGGTGTAATTTTCAGCAATAATATGCTTGATTGTTTATGGGCTTCTCAAAGTACAACTCAGAAGTGACATGGAATTTGTTGCAAAGAGATCATAAAATAAGGCAAATTATTATTTTTCCTCATGTTACTCTTCTCAAATAAGGCTGCAGAGGAAGCTGAGTTGAAAAGACAGCAAGCCTAAACTAAAGATGTTGATTGATGAGCTCTAGCAAATCTTGTTGTAGCAGATTAAGTTACTATCCTCAGCTGTAGACTATTCTCCCATCAGAAGTCACTGATTCCAAAAGCAGAGTTGGCAGGAGAAAACATGTGCTGACACCTCAGTCACTTTAAGACTAGCACCTTAATTTGGGTCAGATATTACACTACGAACTGTAAAGACAGAGGAGTAAGCACCTATGAACTACAGCAGAGGAGCTAAGCAGGGAAAGGTAAAAAACAGACATCACCAAATTTGGCAAGATTTCCCAGAGCTGTAATGACAATGTAAATTTCTTCTAAAGCAGCCGAATCACATGTTCCACTTGTCACAAATCCACCCCAAAATACAAAACTCTCGCCAAAAAGTTTCAGAAGCACAATATGAACTGTTAAAACAATTAGAAATTAGTCACCTGAAGTATCTTAAAGGCTGACTATTCAATTTTAAATCAGCTTTAACAAATCAAGAACTGAAGTTTTGCACAGAATTTAAATCATCACATGAAGTCACAACTACAGGAGTTACAAGGAGCACTAACGCACGTAATACCAAGAGAACAGCATCAAATACCTTCTAAGCATCAAACAGCGTCAAATATCTTCTAAGATTTGACAAGAGTGTGCACTTAAGAGGGAACACAAACTAGCCTACATTTACTACTCAGCCACTTAGGTATGCAGCTGAATTCATTAAATATTTGTGTAGAAAAGACTTCAAAAATATTGACAGAAGGAAAACCTGTATGAAGTTCTCACCAACAGAAGTCAGAAACTGGCTTAGGTGACAAAGCACATAAAAAATCAAATCTGCAACTCAAGCTGTTGAATTAAGAACCCCATATATGCAAGTATTTAATACTTTACAACTACAAAAGTGGTATTTCAGATTCTGTACATCTTATTAAGAAAAGTTCTTGAAATCTGTACCATGCAGTTATCACCCTAATACTTTTCTTTAGGATTAAACACATACAATACTTTATATAAGGTTTGTAAATTATGAACCACCACTGATCAGCCACGGAAATGACACTGAAGGGTTCAAAAACCTTGTACATAATACGCAGGCCTAACTGGTCACGTCTTCAGATTGTCTCCTTCCACTCACCTTCATCTGATATTTTTAGCTTCCAAGATTCCTTTGCTTCTCTGAACATCATACAAATTCCAAGGTCAGCGTCATGCAGATACATTTATAACAGAGGGCCCTACCCAGCTTTGCACACTGTCCACTGATCAAAACTAAGCCATTAACACAGAATCCCAAATGAGACCAAATATGACATTTCTGTAGACAGGAGCTCACAGCTATTGCATTATTATATTGCTGATCTATTTTGATAAGCTCTTCAGATTTTCCAGCTCTTCAGTTCCCCCCTTTTTTAAAAACCAACCTCCAAAAACCCCCAGCTTGTTACATGCTTGTAGCCCAGTGCAACACAGTATCTGCTCAGACAGGCCACCACATTTTCACAGAACAAATTTCAGGAAGGCGTGTAAAACATGGTTTCTGACCTTTTAGGATAACATAGAAATGCCCTAAGGAGTCAAGACCAATGATCCATCAAGCCCAGAACTCTTCCATCTGACAGTGGCAACCAGAAATGCTGTTCAGGGATAACTTATGCACACAGAATTTTGACTGTTGAAGGACATCAGGTAGTACATCCCTATTCAATTATGAACCATTAAATATATCTGTCAATGGGTCAGCTGTCTGCAAATCTCTATAACCCCTTGTTTGAAGATGCCAATACTGGTTGCCTCTTATGGCAATGAAAGCCAGCAGTTTACCACCCAGAATGTGAAGAAACAGCTGCTTTTATCTGCTTCGAACCTATCATTCAAATCAACTGCATAGCGCACTGCCTCGATGGGTTCCTCCCCAAAATTGCCATCATATCAGCTTCCAACTGAAAGGTCTCAGTCTTGCCTGTCTCTTCTTGAAAGGCTCCATCCCTTAATTTTTTGTTCACCCCCACCCCTTTTTTTGTGCATTCTGCTGTCTACTCCCTTTAAATGCAGAGACCTGAACTGTAAACAAGGATGAAGACAGCAGGGGTTTGCACAGCTGCAATATAATGTCTCCTGTCACATTAATGCCTCTTCTGATACATTCAGCATTTTGTTGGCTTTTTGGCTGGCACTCACACTACGTAAAGCAAAGCAAATGGACACTATGGTTAAACATAAGTTTCTCAACAGTTCTACAGAAACTGAGTCTAGTCCAACTTTATTACACTTCACAGACCCACCACACACTTGCTAAAAATGATTTCTTGAGCTCCTGGCACTGAACTACTCTGTTTTGCACAGTACTAGATAACAGTCATCATTATGTACCATAAAAAGCAATATTCCTGCTTAACTTCACTCTTATTACAGAAAAACTTCGTACTGAAGTAGAAGGGGTAACTTTGAGTATATCAAAGCTGTCAAGAGAATACAAGCACCAGAAGATCTGAAGAACCAGGATGGTACTGCAACATGAAAGAAATGCTAAGTAAAGGAACTGTTCTACAGGCCAATCCAACCTTAAGACACAAGTCAATAACATAATGGGAAGAGAAAGCAAAAGGTTGTAAGACAACAGAATAGGAATGGTGGGATCCAGCACACAGAACCTTTGTTTCCTTCCCAATATTGTCCATCTTTCCTATCTAGAGAGACTGGAGACTAAGAAAGACCTTCATGCTTGAAGGTCTGCAGAAGGAAAGGATGCAAGAAAATAAGCGACAGAAAAGTTACCAAACAGAAAGTAAGTAGTCCATATTAAATCAGGAAAGATCAAAGGAAAACCAATATATCATGACTGTTCAAAATTGATAATATGACTACTTCCTAACAGCAGTAAGCTTACTAGCCCAAACAAGACACTGACAGCAAAAGAGAATGTTTAACCTAAAAATTACTTCATAAGCAGTAAGTCAAAATAACTGCTGCTTCAAAAGATCATGTAATTAGATGCAGAGTTCCCTTTTTCAGTCAAGAAGAAACAGCTCTTCTCTGCACCTCATTCTGACCTCTTCTTACTTGAAAATCGGCAAAAGCTTAAAGAAAGTAATGACATAATGACATACAAAATATATCAAAATAACTGGTCTTTAACAGCTTTTAGCTTCTTCTGTTATCTTAAAACCACCCTCAGGATTTTTTCTTTTGCGAGGAAGGACAAGTGACATTTACTTTTTGGATTCCTGGCTTTCCTTGGGATGCACTTTAAGTCCTTAATCTTTACATTTTGCTTGATGAGTCAGTGAAGAAAGAAAAATTTAAGTAGGCTAAAAAGTAGAAAAGTGTCTACCCTACTGCAGAATCCTCAGGTTGCCATGCTCCTCCTCTTTCGAAAGAAGCCAAGTAACTTGCCTATTCAGAGTTGTAGCTAGCCCTCATCACACTGGCCTGAAGCAGGATGCTTTGTCAGGAAGCAGTAGGTAACAGTGTCTTGAGAGGATCGTAACACAACTGTTCTATGAACAGGCAATAATCAAACTGATAATTCAATGGAAGAAGTCTGCAAATCTAATAACAAGTTATGCTCCAACTGATTTTTAGTGCTGTTTATACTCTTAAAAAAATAAAGATGTGAAACAGACAAAATCAAAAGCAGTACTGCTGAGCTCATAAGTCATTTAGTCAGTCAGCCCAACAAGACAATGCTGAGCTGATCAGCTTTTATCTCACTTTAAGACACTGTGCTAATTCCTCCCTGTAAGTAATTAGGTTACTAATTTGGAAGACATCTTCATTATTGGGGAAAAAAAAAAAAAAAAGAGAAGAAAAAGAAATGGTAAGAGCTTGCATTATGTTTGTTTTAATTATCTTACAATAACAATCACCACCATTAAAGACATATATCCAGCTTCATTTCAATGCACTTCTCTCCTGCATCCAAGAACTTCTAATACCTTTCAAACAAAATGTAAATGACACTGCATAGCGGCACTAAGCAATTCCACCACCACTTGATCCTACAGGAACCGATTCTGCAGAAAGCACGCAATGTCCACTAATGCTATATTCTCCCACTAACCCAGGACCACATTTATCTGCTGACATCTCATGCCCTTTCAGACATTAGGAAGAGATTTGCTTTCTAAAAACAAGGATATACATACCTAAGAAATACAATCAATATAATACAAGCCAATACAATCCAAACCTTCACCTGTTTGAAATCTCAGTGCTTAACCTGAAAGCATGAGTTTTAACTTCAGAGATGAGAACATTAGAAAACAGGTCATATCAGAGGAATTAGCAATATGTTCTCTTAGCCAGTATGTGTAAGTAATTTCTATGGTGCACAATGCAATTTATCTGTATCACAGTTTTTCCACAAAAGCAACTTGAATTTTCTTAGCCAAGGTGCACTGCATTAATCCATGATTAAGCAATCTCAAATTTCACTAGCAGTAACTGACAAATCAATGCCAATTTGATAAAATGAGACAAACAAGATGCGAAAAAGTTCTCAATCATGACACTGCAGGACCACTGCATGACCCAATATTAAGGTCAATCCTTAGCTTTATGCACAGTGGTACCACATTCTAAAGAAAAAGTTGCCATGATATTTGCTGTGCTGAAGAATTTAACTTAGTACTGCAACCACTACACCGAATAACATCTTTTCCTCCTTAGGTTTCTCCCCTGCCACACTAAATCCAGCTTCTAAATGAGTTATTAATACAGACGTCATTACTGAAGCATATTACCTTCACAAAGATCGTCCCAGTTAAAGAAACACTCAGATTTACAAGGCCAGGTTGGACAGAGCCTTGGGTGACATGGTTTAGCGCGAAGTGTCCCTGCCCATGGCAGGGGGGCTGGAACGAGATGATCTTAAGGTCCTTTCCAACCCTAACTATTCTATCATTCTATATTTGAATATTCATTTGAGAGATGACTTTGCTCTCTCTGCCACCCAAACCAAGATCAAGATTTGCCTCCAGGGAAATGGAGAGGCAATGGGAAACATTAGAAGTGAAGTAATTTCTCTCAAGTCTTTTTACTAAGACAACATACCAGTTACATATGACTTGCCTTCAGCCTTGAACACAGTGAACTTTTAGTTTCAGTATTCTTTTGGAAACGCCTCATTAAACACAAGTCACTTTATGCCATTACACTGCTAACAACTGCTTATACATATATCACTGTAAATCTTCTACCTATACTGTCGAAATGAGAAGTGACTCTTTTAGGCACCAATATACATTGTTATGATCTCACAGAACACCTGGTACCTAAATGAATACTTTTCCAGCCCCTCCTTCCTAACTTTAAAAATATACACTTATCCTTGGAAACAGACTTGGAACGCATACAGCCACCTCCTAGCACCATTCCCAGGTCAAAGAGCAGCTGCTGAGGTTGCACTGGCCCTTCCCGGTTATCAAAGGTTCTTAGTTTTGCCTAATTCAGCTGTCTAGAGAGCTTGAAAATACAACTTCTCACAATGGAAATAGGAAAATTCACACCAAGTACTCAGATAATGGTTGATGCGCATACACAGGTATGTGCTTTAGATGCTAACATACTATTGTGTTTCTTTACAAAACGAGTACTTGACCATCCTATCACGTACCAGAAATCTAAACTACTCCCTACCCCCAACCAAAAAAGAAAACCAAAACCCATACACATTTGACAGTCTTCTAAATCATCTGTTATGGCTAAATAACCAAGTATGACCTTCCAACAGTTTCCCTACAAGATGAAGACAAGAATGAAACTTCAGGTTTGGTTTCGATCTTATTTTTCTTAAGAAAAATCTTTTTTACAGAATTTGTATCTATTATATCATCTCCTGTTGAGTTAGAACTTTGCAGGAAATAAGGAGTTTATTTTCTACGCTGATATAGTATATGCAACCAATTCAGATACTAAAACCTTATGACTAGCAACCATGAGCTTCACTGTGACATATATCAACTGCTAAGCCTTTTCTCTAATTCTAGGAAAGGCATTTAAAAAATGAGATATACTAGAGACAAACCCAAGTATTAAATCACATTAAATCACAAACTATTTTTTACTCATTATTTTTCTTTATAAGACAATTATGGCCAACCAGAAAAAAGACCTGTTGCAACAGGCAAATCACTTAAGGAAACACAAGGTACTAAGGTGATCTTTATATAAAAGGTAATAATTACGGGTATGCTGAAACAATTACATTTTTATATCTTATTATTTGGCATCTTCTAAGAAAGCAGAATTAGATCCACAAGCAATCTAAACACCATGCCACCTATTAGCCTCCACAACTCACAGATAAGCAACCAAGCTTCACTCTACAATGAAAAGGGCACATATTACTGGCGCTGTTCAAATATCTTATACTTAACATGAGTAGGAACTGCCCAAGTCAGCCAAGAATAAACATAAAGAGAATGATCAGAGATTTAAGTCCACAGAATTTCACACTATGCTAGGGGAAGGGGGGGGGGATTAAATGAAACCCTTTTCATCTACTCTTTTAATACTTTGCCTTTAACAAGGAGACCTGGGTTCATATCACAAATTTCTACTTGATCATGCTTCTTGCCAGACAGCCCCTAGGATACATATCCCACTCACTTCATTCCCAAGTGAACACTGCTCCTCAAGAATAAAACTGACTGGTGTCCGGAAGCACCTCACACCTAAACACCCACGGCCTGGCAGTTCAGGCACTGCCTTTAGGAGCTGACAGATGGGGGGTTCAAATTCCCCCAGAGAGTAGAAGGATTTGAACCCAAATCTCAACATACTGAGCAGGTACTCAAACCACCAATCCATCTGTAAAGAAAAGCAACATCACATCCTTTTTTTCCTGGAATACAAAACAAAAAAAAAATTGTGCAAGATTTCTGTGTTTCCTGCTTCACAGTATAGAAGCATTCCTTACAAAGTTGTGCATTGCTAATGGTGCCTCTGCTTGCTTTCTAATTTTCTAATTTAACTGATGCAAGCTTTGAGTTATGACATTTTTTTCTTCCCACACAGCTATGTATCAGTATGCAATTAGACAGCCTTGCAGTATAAACCAAGTCTTTACCAACAGACATACACAATTTATCAGCTCTATTTAAAAACAAAACAAAACCCAAGCAAAAATGCCACAAACCAACAAACAAAAAAAACGCAACACACAAACCACAAAAACCCAAAGCTTTCTTTTGAATAGCCTGGTATATAAACTAGTCATAATTTCCTCTTCTTGCTCAGAGTTCTGCTTCACACTTTAGTATGAGTTACACTTAAAACATTTTGTCATATAACTACACTGGGAGTGCAGGAAGGAGGATGCATCCATAAAATATGTTTTTTGTCAGAATAGCTGCACTGAAGGAAACTCCAGAGTAGATAACTATAGTAGAAAAAATCATTTTGTCAACATGCCTGATTTTAAACCACAGTATAAACTGTTTCCACTGAGTTTTCTATCACAGACACTGCAGCAAACCTTTTCAAACATACAAATGCCTCTTTGCCCATTAATAAAAGGAAAACAATAGAGCAGTATTTAATTAATATTTACAAGAAGTCTTGAGGTTTTCTGATGACCAAAGCAGTAATTAACGTTCCAAATACCGTAATGTCAAGCCGCTCTGCAACACTACCTGTCACACTGCAAAAGTACTTCAAAAAAAAGCTAGCTGCTAGAATGTTTAAGAACTTTAAACATGACATATGAATACAAATCCAAATCCTGCTACCTAAGAAGTAGCAGACTGCCTGAAACAGCCTTCAGTATTCTAAAACTCCAACACTGTAGAAGGAAGGCACTTAATCGAAAGTGCAAACTGGAAAAAATAAAATTGGTAGCTGAAACAGGTAATTACAACTGTTAGCATCTGAAACTAAGATCCAGTCTGAAGCAGAATCTGGACATAAAAATGCTACAGGATATTTAAGACCCACAACTTCAAACTACAGCAAGAGATTTTAATTAAAATCCAGCAAATGGAAGTGTTATGAAAATATAATTATTTACATGGGAAAATATGTGGACATGTGAACTTCAGACTACATTAAGTTCTCTGCATCCATAACCCTAGGTATGAATGCGACCCTATGCATCGTATTTTTACAGCTTCTATGTCACATATTGCTGTGGTAATGAAACATGCCTGACACCCCTCAATGACTAGCTCCTGTAGATCCCTCAGGCAGCTAAATTAGTCTAGTAAAGAAACATCTTGATTTACATTTCTAAGTAAGTTCAGACATTTTGAAAGGAAACTTAATAAAATTTAAGTAAAATTATTATCTTTAACATCATCTTATTCTACACAGCAAAAGTGACCACCCACTGCTATTCCATACATTGCAAGGCAAGATGACATACACTGGAAAGATGCAAAATCAGAAAGAACTACTTTAAAAAGTGTTACGCGATCATATATTAACATTTAACTCTGTATTAATTTACTAATGGTTAATTAAATTTAACATTCTAGGATGCTGGTTCACAACATCCTACAATATATTTGATGCCTTATTAAACCACCTACAATACTAACCACCGGTTAAGCTTTTAATACGTGAAATACTGAATTTGTTTGGACCACAGCACGCTGGAAAACAGTTCACATGTGCATAAACCAGCCGGACTCTAAAGTGACATCTAGATTTGCAATAACAGCTCCAAGATGAAGAAAAAGATGTACTACATATGAAAACTCAGAGGACAGAATAAAACCAAGACTGTAGAGTTGGATGCCTAATTAAAGACAATATAGAATTCTCCTGGTTTTGACAAATTAAGGAAAAACACCTCAATCCTTCAAAGGGACAGAGAAGACCCTTTAAAGATAAGAATCTGTGCACTGAAGTATCAGACACTTAGGAAAAGACCACAACCAGCCTCAAGAAGTTTGCCTGTAGTCACTGATCATCACTTACCTAAAATAAAAGTATTTTGTTCTAGTGAGTTGTGGAACTAGCTTATGACCAAATAATTCCATTATAGAGGCTTTAAGAATTACCTTTTAAAAGAAAAAAACCTCACAGCAGTGGCTGATATTTACCCATTTAAATATATCTCGTTCTTTTTTAAGGATCTGTCCCACGTGAGACATTTAAGAACATTATTACTTTAGACAGATTTGTTTTAATACAAATGTTTTCCTAAAAGGCCAAGTACAAGTTAATTTCATTTTCTTATGCAGTCCATCTCACCAGGCTCAAAGGCACGGCACTCTTTGTTGCTTGCCTGCAGAGCCTCTATCACAACACGGCTTCGGCGCCTGTCCCTCAGCCAGGGAAGCACCACCACCGTCAAATACCGCCAGCACAGGCTTTCTGAAAGAGAAGCCGTGCCAAGCCTGGGCATACATTAACCACTGCAGACTATAAAACACACTGGAAGTTACTCCTATCCAGCCTACTCTAACTGAACCCTGCAAAGCTTCATAGATCAACACGAAGCGATCTCTTTACAGTGGCACCATTTCCAACCACAGAACTACCAAAAGGTCTGAACATCAGAGCGGGGAAGCCGCAAGTTTCTCCCCTCATCAAGCCATAAACACACACCCCTACAACCACGCAGGGAAAACACACAGCCAAGCACGGGAGGGTTTTCTTACAACCCCGGGCCTAGGCTCGCCGCGCCCGCCCGGGGGGCGCCCAGCGGGAAAGCAGCCGCGGGACTGGCTCTCAGGAGGGCGCTCAGGCCACCATATTCACCCCCCACACGCCCGTAGCGGCACTGGCCCCTGGCGCTCAGCGGCGCAGGCACCTGTAGCGGCAGTAGCCAAGGCCGCCCCTCCCGGCCAGTACACAGACCGGGCCACCGCCCCGCGCGGCGGGGGACGACAAGGTGCCCCGAAAGCCGTCGAGCTCTGGCCTGGCCACACCGGCCCGCCCGGCCACGGCCCGGCCAGACCCCCAGGCCTTTGCGGGAGCCGTGGCAGTGGGGTAGGCTTCCCGATAAGCCGAAACTGGCGGCTCTGCAGCGGGACCTGTTGCTCGCATGCCGGACGCGAGAACGCTGACGGCGCTCACTGTCCTTCTCTCACCGTCGCTAACACGCTCCAGCCCAGCCGCCGACTGGAAGTCAGGGTCGCTCACACCCCGCAGCACCTCTCAGCCGAAACACCACGGAACCAACCGGCTACAGCGCCCGCGCAGCCGCCGCCAAGCCAAACCCAGCACGGCCCGGCCCGGCCCGGCCCGGCCCTGCCCTGCCCCCCGCGCCCGCTCCAGCGCCGGCCCCCAGGACCGGCCCAGCCCAGCCCAGCCCAGCCGCGCAGGCGCGGAGCCGCCCCACAGCCTCCGCTGAAGCCGCGCCGGCAGCTGACTGGGCAGGGGCGGGACTGAGCGTGCTAAGTGCGCGCCCCCTGCCGGCCTGGGTCTGTGCAGCCTGAACGGTCGCAGCCCGGTGACGGGCTGGGGTTTTCCTCGGCACTCGCTGAGGGGCTGGGAAGGGCACAGAAGATTGGGCCCTGCTTCAGTGTCTGCATCCTCACGCAGTGATGTTCCGTCTTTCTACCACACTGCTCACTGCAACAGTGAGAGGCACCACCACGCGGGCCCCTGTGCTGTGGACTGAGGTGGTTTGCCTGCGGGCTGCTCCTTCCTCCTCTCCTGCCTTCTCTCCTGCCTCTAGCTGCTTCCTCTTGCCCATTGTGCTGCTGCCTGCTGCAGCTGGCGTGTGTCCTGGTTGCACCATGCCTCTGCAGTCCCTTTCTCCTCCACCCTCCTTGTCAATCCCTCCATTCTCCTTGTAGTTCTGCTGAAGCCACAACCCAAGACTGAGTGCCTCTCTGCCAGGCTTCGGCCAGTTGTGGGTAGAAAAATGTTTATACTCTTATCTGAGAGTCCAGTCCACCTTTGGGAGACAGGAGGGAGGCTGAGGCAAGAAGGCACCCAGAACACAGTGTGTGGAACAATAAAGGAAACAAGACGTTACAAGTAGTTTTACTGGGATTTTTGTATCCATGGCTTGTTTACAGGACCAGGGAAACGTATCTTCAGTGCTGCAGTTTAGTTTGCCTTTGAGCTGAAAACATCATTCCCACCTCTGGTTTTTCAGGCTAGGCTGCCTAGATCATTGCCTAAGGCACCCGAAGAAATGTTCCACATAGCAAGGCTAGAAAAAAAGGCTTTCTGAGATCACTAAAAAGTCCTAAAGATTCTCCTGCATTAGTCCATCTCTCCTTACTTCAGTTTAGCCTTTTACATATAGCTGTCATTTAACTTTGTATCATTCTCTGTAGTGAACTCCAGATAGACTTCAAACTTCCTCTAATTTTACTCTATACCAGGGTTTTTTGGATCCTTTCTAAAGATAGACACAGTCCAAAAAACAACGACCAGATTCCAAGGTTTTCTTTCCTTGCTGTGTGGAAAGGCCAGCTGACCTGATACATCCTGCCCACTTACCTGCAGAGGAAACTGAAAGTGTTGCACTTTTTCATGTTGTGTCTCAGACTCCTTGGGATGTCTTCTTGTCTGCTGTGTTCAGGGCAGCATTGCATTGTATCTGTGTTTAACCAGTTATTTCTGTTCTGACCAAAAACAAAGGTCTTTGTATCAAGTGAGCAAAACTGCAGTGCTGCAGGGAATACAAATGTTGTTAGACTGCAAAATTGTTTACTTGAAAAATAAAAAGGAGGGAAAACATGACACTTGTAATTCATGTCTGAGCAGCACCATGCACAGCTCTTTTCACCTTAACATGAAAATGGTGAAAATTCACATGAACCCTTTTTTACAAACTGCTTAGGCAAAGAACCTGAGAACTAGAAAAGAGCTTTTTCAAAATATGATACTTGCCTAGAAGATATAATGGCTGCAAAAAAACTAGCTACTTGGTAGTTCATCGGTTGCCTGTTGACTGTTGTCATCCTCATCCAAACTGATGGCTAGTTTACTGGGTTTTCTGCATCCAAGGTTGGGGTGATCTAACAAAAACTCTGATTACAGTTTCCCTTGGCTGATGGCATTTCTCCTTCCTCTCACAGAAAATCTCATTGCCTCCACTGTGCATGTTGACCAGTAGCCAGTTTTTAAACCAGGGTAAGGGAATTGTATTTAATTGTTGTGCAACTTGTTATAGGGCAGAGAAGGATTCACATCAGTTTCTGTTTCTCTCCTTTACTCTTTTCCATCTGTAGCTGGTTTTAATCTTTTGCCAGAAAGGGTTTAGCAGAGCAGGTTAAGACTGAGCTTGGGATATCCTTGCATATATCTGCTTAAAGATCTGTTTGTTTCTTTGGTAACCAATCTCCTTTCTTGGGCTTTCACAAACCCTAGTATTAGCCATGCCCAGCTGGCAAATCCATTCATAAGATATTTGAATGAGGTATGCTTGGCTAATTGTATCCACAGATTAAAATATTCTGTTAGGCAAAAAAACTGTCATATCTGAAAATATTTCACAATAGCACACAGGATCAGCAGTGTTACTTGTGAAGACCCAGACAACCTTTTTTTTTAAATCACTGCGTTACCAATTAAAATGGACAGATCTGATGGTTCATTTTGCCTTGTGGGTGCTATTTGGTGATATGGTGAGGATACCAAAATGGCTGTGAGAAAATAATTTTGCTTGAATTTACAAAATATGAGAATAATTAAAAAAAGATACAGAGAAAAAAGGCAAATGGGAGATGAAAGAGGACAATAGAAAGGTGACTGGGAAAACCAAAACTTTTTAGTCTTACTTTGTTTTGTCTTAGCTAATTAATTTTTTTATGTAGTATCCACTAAGAGCTCTTGAAGGAAATGAGAAAATTATTTACCAAAGCACTACAAACCTTACTGTTCCATCTCTTGTTCAAAGTTGTCAATTAGCATTTTTAAGCAGAAAGGAGCTGAAAACAAATATCCAAGTGATACCTTTTGTGAGCTTAGATCTTAGAACACTTTCATTTTAAACATGATTTTTCTATGATATTACTATCAGGGATTATGAGATTATGGGAACATTAAAGCATGCTTGCAGCTACAGAACCCATGTATTTATGCAACTTAATTTATTATTGAAGAACCTTCTTAAAAAAGATTGATACATTCATTCCACAGACAAATATTTTTTAACAAAGAGAATGTTCATCTTTGATAAATTGAATTTGAATTACTGTCAGCGTTTGCCAGAGAGGTGCAGATATAACTTTTGATCAGTCTAAATCTGGCTGATTGTAATCAATTGAAAAGAAAACAAAAATCTGTCTCAAACTGAGGCATCAGCTTAACATAGAACAAAATGTTTTCTTTGAAATCATTGCCCTCTGGAGGGGAAATGAAAAATCACAGAAGGGTAAAAATCCCCTTTTATGTCACTGTTTAACTGAATTTATGCTTTATAGCCCATGAGTGGCTCTGTAGACTGACACAAAAAGGAATGGTCTGTCAGAAGATCCACAGTGGCCACAGTGCTTATGTCAGTGAAGGCTGGGGAACTAATCCCCATCTGTCTGTCCTATCACTCTCCTCCCCTTTATCTCTAAACTCTTTATCCCTAAACTCACTGAAGAACCATTCTACAGCAGATGTACTTTCTCTTCCAACTTCATCTTGGATCCCTTCCAAACTGGTGTCATCCTTCTATTTGCCAGAACATTTTTTTATGCAATCCCTAAAGAATTTTTGCCTGCTTGATGTCAGACTCCGTTATTTCATCTTCTTTCTTGATCTGTCTGCTGGGTTTGGTTTTTGGGGGTGTTTCCTTGTTTGGTTTAGTTTGGTTTGGGTTTTGTTTTTTGGTTCTTTTTGTGTGTGTGTGCAGTTTATGTTACTTCATTTTATTTTAAATTATCTTGATTACCCTTTCCTTCTTGATCTTTCATTCTTGCCAGGTTTTCAGAAACTGTGTTCTCTTGATCTCTGCTTTCATGTCTGGCACCTAGTTAAATAGACTCTTTTCCTCCTGTCTCTGAGAACTTCACAGGTATTTTTCCCTTAGCCTGCAGGTGTTGATAGCTTATATCTTGGATAATCACATTTAAGTGTCACCTTTAACTAAATATGAAGGAAAGGAAGCTCCTTCCTGCTCACACTTTATCTGTATATTTTCCTTGTGTTGCAGAGGAAGTGACAATATCTCTCACAATGGTCTTTCCATTTTGATTTATAGCAATTTGATGTCTCCTGATCACAAGCCTGATGGTTGTTTTAACCCTAAGTAGGACACATGCAGCAGCAGTATGAAAGAATATAATAGCAGAACTAGTCCACCTGTAGGCCTACTGTGTTTAGTACCTAGTGTTCCAAAGAAGAGTGCAATACACAACAGTCCAGAAGCTAAATCGACTCTAAAGCAAGGGGAAAAACAAATATCTCTTGGCCTCCACAGCTCAGTAACAGAAACCCTGAATTTTGAAATTAATACAGCAGTCCAATTTAATTTCAGCCTTCCTTTAGCTAAGACAAGAAATACCAAGGATTCAAATACTGTCACATTTTTCTCTTTGAAAGCACTAGAACTATTTCTTACCTCCTATCCAATAACAACATTTTACACTCATGTTCCTCTAAGTGACTGAAACATCTTCCTCACTGTCTTCTAGTATCCTTTGCCACTCCTTAATCCTTCAGATCCGAAATTTCGCAGCTTCTAGTAAGGTCGCAGTATTTACAAATAGGGTCATAAATCCAGCAGAAGTTCTGCTGTAGAAAAAGATTAATCTCCGTAAGAGAGGTCTCAAGCCTGGGAGTACTACTCATCTCTCAGTGAGAGGTCATGAACCCAGAAATAGGAATCATTCCCAGAAGATGGGTGACCCAAATTAAACCTGGAAGTGAGGCTGTTAATGTAACAGGTAGGGATGCTATTTTTAATCCAGAAAAATAATGGACAATAAAAATTATCTTCCTTGCCACTATTTTCCCTTCACCTTTTAAGTTATACTCAAATTATGATTACCTTATCTGTCTCTTTATATGTTTGCTGCTTCTTGTTGTTCCTTCAGTAGTTTCTCCCTGGTTTTGTATGTTGCTCTATTTATGTTTGTATACCTGTGTATCTTTTTGATATTGTTGCAGTCATCTGTGTGCCTTCCTTTGCACAACTCTCCATCTTTTGTTTGATCTTGAATACTTCTGGAAAGATCTGAAGGACATATTTAAGTCTTTCTGGAAAAGAAATCCTGCTTTGCTATTTATAAAAATTATTAATTTGTACCATGATGCACTCTATTCTTCCCCAATTTGCCATTTGCAAGCTGGATGTATCCTAAAGCCCAAAGTCAAGACAAGTTTATGTTTGGATTTTACTGATAAGCTGCTTTGCTGTCAACTTGCATATACTTTTTTTACTGGGTTTACCTGACAGTTTGATTACTTTGTTTTAATCTGTAAACACAGGGCAAAAGCCATTTTTTATTGCTACTCTTTTTACTCTTTTCTTATTCTCAGCTTCTTTTTGTATTCTCATACACATACATAAATAAAAAGAAATAAACCTCTGTAACTCACAGATCTGTGAGAAAATAGGGGAAGAACCAACAGGTTCTCCCCAGGTGCAATTGTCTTTCCCAAAAGGCAGCTTAGGAGTGGTAATTATGACAAAACCCTCCTATCTCATAATGCTGCAGTGTAAATCTTAAGCTTTGTATATTTGTCAATCAAATGTATGACACTACAGTATACTGCACATATTTTATAAACATGAAATATAATAAATCTTTCTCTTGAAAGCAAACTAGATGTACAGTAAGATATCTGTAAGATACAGTAAAACATAAGCATCAAAATTCTCTTTCTTGTTCTCTTTTTCTAAATCTTCACTGAAATAATCTTGCATGCTGTGCTCTATATATCAGTCTTGTTTGGTGCAGGTTTTCAATTTGTGCATCCCTGTTGTACTTTAATTACAGATACAAATAGATTTGTGGCCATGCTGTACGGTACCTTTAACAACATGGATGTCTGAATATGATATAAGGCAGAATCACTTTCAGAATCATTCTTCTTAAAATTGTTGTTTGAATGTTCCCCTAGTTTTTGAGCTTGCTTTCAGCAGATAATAAACAACATCTGGGGCAGTTAACTGCCAGCCAGCATGTATGTTGTTCCCCAGCATTTAAAGTAATGTTTAAAATCTACTTTATTTGAATCCGTAACTGCATAAATTTTATTGGAAATATTCTGAAACTAAGAGACTTTTTTTCTTCTCTTTGAGAAACATGCTCAGAAAATCCTCATACATTATTTCGTCATATGCATAAATCTGGAGTGTCATGGCAATAAAAAAATTTGGGTGTGGCATCCAGTCCCTTTGCAGAAGTCCATGCTGATCGCAGCATAATGTCTTCCCTACAGACATAAGATGCCAATAGATTTCCATTAGCGTGTTTTGAGTAATGAAGGCATAGCTGCTTGATTTGTGAAAATGAATTATGAAAGATAGCACCAAAATACACTTGTCCTATGTTGCCATAAGCAAAACTGGTATACTTACCTTTCCTAGGAAAATGATAGCAGCTACACAATTATCTTTAAGGAAGAAAGAAGTTATTTTGATACTAACAAAATAATAATTTCCACATAGCTATGTGGAGCTATATGGGTGGTCTTCATTTATCCTTAGACAAACTGCAATGGCAGTTCTATACCATTCTCATGAACCTGCACCTTAACAGAAAGTTGCAAACCCTGTTTTGGAATATATACAGCATTAATACCACTCTATTTTGCAATATTTCCTAAAAAGTGTAGTCAAACACATTATGGTTTGTCACTCTACTGCTTGCAGGATCTTCAGTGACTGTCATGCTCCCAGCAGTAATTTTTCTTTTAGAGGAGCTGATAGACTGTACTGGCTCACTGAGCCAGTGCCGCATACCAGTCTACTGAATCAGCTCAGTATAAGACTGTAAGTATGTAACCCAGCAAGCATCCATGCCGAGTTATTTTTCTTTGCTCTAGGCACAGCAATTAGGGGGCACTTTTTGCTGCATTTGCAATGCAGGCAATTCAGCCTTCTTCTCAGTGTTGTAATCTGGGAAACACAATACTCTGAAGTTGCTCATTCTTTGCAGTGGTGGCTGAGAGTATTTTAGACTGGATTCCAGTGAACTGAGGCTAATATTTCCATTTGCATGGTGCAGCCGTCCTTTGTCCCACACACCCTGTCTCTGCAAGGGCTGTCAGTGTGGCCACAGGTTAAGGTACTATGTGTGTAAGAGTGACTTTTTGGCAGCACAATATATGCTCAGACTGACCCTGGTTTCTGCAGGTAAAGGATTAAATCTACTTTTCCAGTAAGGGAAGAGAAACACAATGTTCAAGAGTTGTAATTATTCCTAGTGTCACATTGCCGCATTAATGACTTCAGAACAACTGTCCTGAGCTTAGCAGGAACCTTTGTTCCATTTACCACAGCATAAAGTCTTTATGGAAGTATTTTGTTCTTTCCTCACCTGACTCATTAGCTTGTCTTCTGTTACGACAAATACATGTAACTGAGGCAAATACATTTACTTAGCAACAGTTAAGATCTAAGAATTGAAAAGAATGTGTCTCATTAATGTTTCTCATCTCAAAATCACTCTTCTCAAAATGTGCATGAATATCCAATCCCTTTGTTTTGATGGATTTTAACTTTTCCCTTAGGACTGGGTTATGGCTGACACTTTATCTGTTGGCAGATTGTTTGGATACAAAATAAATTTCTGTTTATTAAGTGTGTAGTATAGGTAGTGTGCGATTCTTCTCCAGACATGGTATTTAGCTTATAAGGGAGGTATTCCTAATTAAATATTTAATTTATTACATTCCATTCTACGCTACTTAGTATGGGCAGTATATCTTGATGTGAAATCAGTCATAGTTATTACCTCTGTGCTAGCAAAATGACAATTTCCAATTAATTCAAACAGCTTTTGAGTGGTAGTATACTGTACTTAGGATTATTCAAAATCTGTATCACTAATTTCCCAGTGATACAATTTTAATTTCATCTTCACTTCTAGTGTGCAAGTCTAGTGTAAAGTCACTGATGGTAAGCATCTTCAGCCAGTTTATGTAGATGATAGTGAAGAAACTATTACTGATCCTTATTTGCAGTATTATTCGTTTGTTCTTGTAGTGGACAGCAGCACTTCATAAATGGTATATCATTCAAGTACTTACTGTCCCTTCAGCAGAAAATGTGCTGTACAACCATTTTCTCAGGGAACACCTAAAAGTTTCTTACTTGTCAGCAATTGCTACTTTGCTCTTTTGTTAAACAGAATCTAGAAACCTGTTTTTCACCATGGAAAATAATTTTGCAATTTCCAGTTATACTGAATGATATTTCACTCTTGTTCATGTTTCGGGTGATATCTAGAATTTGAATTTGCCAGCCCTTCCTAGACTGGAATCTGATTACACATGGGCTGTTCTCAAAGAGTATTGAGTTGGTTTATATTCTCAAGGAACAATAGATTGGAAGTTGTGTACTGTGTAATCTCTGTGTGCTCATTTGGAGAAAAGACACAGAAAGCATTCATCTCCCATGCTTAGCTATGCTCGTGCAGAATTTATGCTTCAAAACTTCAGAAAATACCGCATATGCTGTAAACTACCCAGAAATGCCCCAGCACCAGGAAGCAGGAACAGCAGCAGCAGATACTTAGTTTGCTTAGTGCGAAATGCTTTTTAGTGCAGCAAGTACATTCTCAGTATTCCAACAGGACAGCAATGTTTATAGTGTCTGGATAATAATAACAACAGTGACAACAGTACCAAATTCTTGTACAATGGTTCTCAATAGTACATTGCATGATGGTTTTCAAAAGAGGTCTGGCTATCCTCATTCTACAAATGAAGAAGCTGAGGAACAAAAAGTAAAAATGATTTGCCAACACTGATTTAGAAATTCACTGGCAGAAATAAGCCCAGTATTAATACGATTTTGTGCCCACTACCTGGTATTACTCTGTCACTTATCCCCCTGAAATGTTCTGAAAGTTGCTTGCATGAGAAACTCTCCTGCTCCTATATAAAAGTGTAAGCAATAGTCAGGGATTATAAAGTTAATTCAGGTGTCTATTTCTTTGCTGTCTGCAGCAAACTACAAATCTCCCTGAAAAAATAGTCTCAGAAAAATGTAGATTGCACTGCTAGGCATCAAAATTTATTTGTTGTTGCTAGTTGTGAACTAATACAGGGAAATGCAGAGTTCGTATTTCAGTAATAATTAATTGTAATAGTAAGAGGTTATGAATGGAATTGAAGTCTGCAGGGGATTTTTTTCTTCTGTGTGTACGTCTTTTCCTTGTTCTAACTTCATCTGATGTCCAGGATGCTTTGCTTTATTTTCTTTCATTTCTTCTTAGTGAAAAATGGCCCAAGTATTACTTGAAGCAGCCTACTTGGCTTTTTGTCACTCCTAAAATTTTCTGAAAAGAAATATGATGAGCATAAGGAAGACAGCACACAAAAGTAGAGAATGAAAAAGAAGCACGAGGAATCAAAAGAGCAAAGGATGGAGAAGATAAGCATCCATCAAGAACCACAAAGAAAGAACTGATTTGCCAGAGGGAATTGATTTGCCTTTGTAGGGAGTTCATTAGAATTTGTGCTCTGTATTCTGAACTAGCCTTTCCCAGTCTCTCCCATGCTATTCTTCCTCAGTCACTCCTACAAGGCATCTCATCTACTTACCCTCACAGCAGAAATCATCTTTAGTCCTTGCAGAACACTGGAGAGGTGTAAAAAACCCCTGTGCATAGCTGGTGTCTGTTGACATGATATTGTCACACTTCTCAGCTGCCTGGTGGTTATGTGAAGATAATTTCTATTCTGGAGACAGACCAGTAGTTGAGAAGAAGACAAGAGAGACTGATGGTCTAAGGAAGCCCATGAACAGCACATGCTACATTTGCTTCAATATGGCAAATTCGGGAATTGATAGTAGGATGCAGACTGAGAGAAGCATGATCAGAAAAGGAAGAAAAAGAGCAAAAGAGCAGACACACAGTTACACAGGAGAAGGAGTGAATCTTTGAAGGAAGGTACCACTTAAAAAGAAGGAGAGGCACAGAGCAGAGTTGAAAGAACATAGAAAATGAGAAAAAAGAAGAATCTAGAGCTAGAGAAGATGAACAGGAAAGATGATCAAAGGAAAAGCTGAAAAGTAAATGACTGGGAAAAAGGAACAGTTAGACAAAGAAGCAAAGATGATAACAGAAAGAAAACAATGGGAAATACAGTCAGATATTTTTTTCTTCCCTATAGAAAATACACTGCAAATATATGACTACAAAGTTAATGTAAAAGAAATTGTTTATATAGAGTACAAAATGGGCACTAAACTCAATGGTGGAAGTGATGGGAACAAATAGGCAGGTCCCATTCCCTCAATGCAACAAATCTGAACACTGGATTTGGCAAGACAGGCTTTTTTTTTCCCCTGAATGATATTATGATTGTATGTGCATAATAGGAAAATATATCAAGCATTTCTGTTCTGATTGCTTCACTATTTCTCCATCATTATAGTTTTCACAATAAAATCACAAGAAACACAATACTCTAGCACTAAGCCCAAGTAAAATATAATTTAGGGGTTTGGCACTGTATGTATGTCACAAACAATTTAAAAATGCAGGAAATGAATTTGAAATGAAGAGTATAATAATCTAGGACTTTGCACAAATTTGTTATTTCCAACTAAATAATGTGTCATTATTTGTCTGCCTTTCATGTGGAGTGCTGAAATAAATTATTTGAGCATGTACTAATTTATATCACCTTATAACCCATTGCTCTCTTTCAGTACCTCCAATTCAAAATTAACTGCTATTAAGAAAAAAAAGAGTGAAAAAGAACATAACAATGAGATATTAAAAATTATTAATGTACCAAAGGGCATGTAGAGAGAGATGCAACAAGATTTTCAGTCAGATAAATGTGTTAGTGGAGATGTGTACACACAGAGACAGGATATCATAAACCAAAATACTTTTTTTTCCAGGTCACAGAGATCACTTTAAGGTCACCAACTGGCAATTAGGACAGGGAACTGCATGCAGCCCACCAGCCAGCTACAAAGAGAAGCACACCAGAGAATCATCTTTGCAAAAAATGTTGATTGAACAAGAGCTTGTTCAAACTTTTGTGACTTAGTAAAATGCAGAAGTATGCAGAGGAAGACCATAACAGCTTTTGTTTCAGAGACTGATTAATTCACACGCATAATGATTATGTGTATAAATGTAAAGTAAGTGGCATTAGTAAGCTAAGGGGCTCCAGTTTTTGTCATTACTTGGCAGGCATAGATAGATAGCAGTGTTTAATTACTGACAAGAAATGGAGGCATATAAAAAAGGGGAACTGTGAATGTTAAGAAAGACTGTCTTTAGGTGCTTACTTGTTCTAGCTAGATATCCTGTAGAGATTTTGCGGAAATGCAGAATGTCAGAAAGGATGCTAATGCTAATCACAGTGTGACATTGTGGAGAGTGCTCTGAAACATGCCCACATTTTGCTTGAAACATGAGTCCAGACCTCATGCTGGAGGACACTGCAGACACACTATCTGGAGGTAACTTCATGCTCAGATACGGGTTTTGAGGAAGCCTTACAGCACACCAGCAGAGGATGTGTGGGCCAACATTGTAACTTTGAACTGTCCTAGGCTTGCACTTTCTTACGCTTTCCACCATCCTGTATTTTATCTGCTTTTGCAGTGAAGTTGCAATGGCTGCCATCAGGCAAAGGCCTTTCTAGAAGAAACCTGATGCTGAACCCAGGAAGGTGAGATGTGATCACAGCAGGAAAAGAGCAAAGCATACCTTCTAATAATATAAGTGCTGACCTGTTGGCACATATTCTTATTTGTGGATATAGGAATATTTGTTCTAAGGAGCTCCCAGCTCATGAAGTTTCAGCTTCTCTCATCTATAACTGAATTAGGAATGGGGAAGTGAGTTGGTATCAGAAAAACCATCATACCTGGAGTCTGTGTTTTCTTCTCCTTTTTTTTCTTTGTTGTACTTGTCCTTAAAAAAAAAAAAAAAAAAAAAAAAGGAAAGAAAAAAAAAAAGGTAGTTCAGAAAAAAACCCCAAACAAAACCCCACAATGCCATTGCAATGGCAATTGCAAACTCAGGAAAAAGTCTGTACCAGGATCAGTATTAAATAGGTGCTATATGATACAGTAAGCCTTGTTTTGAAGTGCAGGCACACCAATACATAGAGATACTTGAATGATATAGACTACGTTTATATATAACAGCACTGAAGCACTGAACTTTTATGCACTTTTACTTGGTTCCTGTCTGCCGTGGATACAGTGTGTGGGAGGGTGGGCAGGGGGCTTTCAAAAGCCCATGAACATCTGAGAAACCAAAGTCTAGATACTTGGAACCCCCATCCTGTATTCTTCAGGTTCCTAATCCATTAAAGCATTAGGAAACTCACAGTAATCCTGAAAAAGTGCTGCAATAATACATTTTGTGAAGACAAAAAATATGACACGTTTTACTTTTCAAAGTCAGCAGCGGAAATTAAGTATATTAGATTAATTTTCCAAGCATACTGACCTAGTTTTTCTCTTTTCTGAGCTTTTGCTCTTCTTTATATCCTGAGAAAGATTCATGTTCTTTGACTTCATGATGATTTCCTGCCTTGCTGGTTCCAGGTTGCTGTAGAAGATTTCTCCTTTTATTCCACTCTCTTCTGTGGGTTCCACTGTATCTGAGAGAGGAACTTGGCTGGAAGAGATTTGCTTAACAACAACTTCTTCCTCTGCTTTGGGGTTAGGCACATCTTGTGGGTCATACCTCTTAAAGGAAAAAGGAAAGATTAAAAGACACGAGCAATTGACATAAAAAAAAAAGAAAGCTATGCATAGGGCTAATGAGCACAGCTGGAACTTTGTAGTAATTTCCTATAGTCCCTTATATACTGAATATTCTGCCATAAAAGGGTGTCAGACAGACCATCCAAAGGAAATATGATATATTTATCTAGAAGAGAGACTCCTGTTTCTCCTACATTATCAGTTTGTTGGTGATACTGGCCTACAGCTTTGCCTAGAGGTGACTATGCAGTCCACCACAGGAATAATGGGTCCAGAGCTTAACCTCTGAGGTTTGTTTGTGGCATCACCTCCAAGTTCTCTGCTTCTGATTCATGTCCAGAATAGCTTTATCTCCAGAGTATTCTCCTCTTTTTGCTCATATTCAGAAGCTGAGAAAAGATCTTTGCTTTCTGTTCTGTCCAGATTTTGAGATTGGTCCTTACAAAAAATCTTTCTAAGCATCCTGCTTTAAGTAGCTGAGGCAGAGATACTTGTTTCTCACATGCAGACAGTTTTCTAGCTAAACAGAAAGAGAGCAGGGAGGATGTAATAATCCAAACTTAAAAACTATCAGTAGAAAAGTCAATAGTGAGTGACAGCCAACCCCTCAAGGTATTGAAACATTGATGAATGTGACTGGGAACATGAGACACCTATTCTGCAAAGAAAAATTGAGATTCCAGGTCTGGGCCATGACTTTTGTATACTGAATCACTAGTAATACTTACTGTACATGCAAGAACTGACATTCATATGAGGCCAGCTTATGTCCAGAAGTTGGAACAAGGGTCTAGTCTGACCTCAGGTAAGAGAGAAAGCAGAAAACCCAGAAGGGGCTATGTACGGATATTTGAAGCGGGAAAATATAAATTAAGAAATTTGATAAATCCTATATTTACTTTCTTACAATCTATGCATTCTTGACATAACCAGCATGGTTAAGTCTGTAGGGTTTCAGCAAATCTAATCTGAATATGCTAGTTTTCCCCTAGGTTGTTTTCAGTCATCTGTTTACCTCATCACTGATTTTTTCTTGAAAGAATCATCTCTCACAGTTTTCTTCTCTCTCAAAATGATATTTTGCCAATTCCCTTGTAATTTTTCTGCTGCACATACACAGAGTTGTTCCTTGTCTCTGTACATGCAGTATTAAGCACTGGCCGTGTGATTTTGTTTTTCTCTTTTCCCTATGGACATGGCTGTGGTTGGCTGAGAGGTGAGCTGGCTTGAATAGAAACCAAAGACTCACCGATACCTGTGCTGACAAAATGTTTGCTTGAAACTTAGGGGAAATATTGTTAGGTAATGTTGAGTAGCATCATTAACCATCCAATTGCTTCCTAAGTGTGATGCTAAGGTAATAGGTCCCTTCTGTACTATAGTTAAATTTCTGTATGTGATATTCTGTTTAGGACCTGAAGCATTTTTGCTGAACCTCACTGTTCTCCTTGTTTCTCTCTTAGCTACACTGAGCAGCTGCCTTCTGCCTGCCTGCTGTAGCATTTCCTTCAAGAACTTTCTCTTTCTGCCCTTTGAATTGATCAAATGACTTTGCCCTCTTTGCTTAATTAGTTGTCAGTCCCTGCAGGGGTCTCAGCTGTGCTGCCTCTTTCCTTCTCTACTTTTTTTCAGTGGGTTGTAAAATTCAGTCAGAAGGAACTATTTAAGAACATATCCTCAACTACGAGGGAAAGCTGAACACCAAACAATAAGTAGTATGCTATTTGCTGATTTGCAAAAATTTAGGAGGGCTGTGGTGCATCTAGCATTCTCACTTCCATTGCCCTGAAATTCTGCAGGGAGTTTACAAGCCAGCTATTTTGATAAACAGAACTGTAGCTCCTTCAAAGCACTCAAAAAATTAGACTTGAGAGATAGTTCAGAATATGAGCACAAGCAATACTTTCTGATTGGTCAGCTTGAAATTTTGATATCTGTTTGCTAAAGACCGACCTTTTCTGATGGGTCATTTGAGCTGGGAACTTTCTTGGGACACGTGTCAAAATCCTTGGATTTTACATTTACTTCAGTATTGCTGATGTCTTCAGGGGGTTTCAGGAGAGAGATGAACTTCAGCCACAGGTGGAATAGGTATTGTTGCTGGTCTGCTGGGGCACAGAGCTCTAGATAATAGCAGCGGCCATTTACTAATTTCAACATGAGTTGATGATTAACTGTGCTGTGAACAGAGAGTTCCACAAACTTCAAGGGGAAGAGCCTATGAAAAAAGGGGGAAACTCATCATTAAACGCAAGTGGAAATTTCTCTCAAAGAAGACATTGTGTCTGTCAGACCTACAGATAGAGTAAGACTGAAAGCAATAAATTGGAACAGGAACGATATGCTGAGTGGATTTGGACACTCTTCTAAATGCCCCTAGCCAATTGTGGAAGAAATGCTGGGCAGCAGTGTGCAGAATGGAGGTTAAGGAAGTTGGCATCTCTACAACGTCTTAATTCCACTACCTTATTCAGTTGCAAACCTGTACCCCTAGTCTTCCTACCATCTTTCAGTTTCTGATATATTTAGAAAGTATTAAGTATTTGTAATCATCAAGCTATCTATACACGTGTGTAGCATTGGCCTAGAATTAATGACTGCAGTAGGGCCTGAATATTTGTACTTAAGAGTTTCTCCTAGCTTTATAGTGTTAGTGCTGGAACAAAGCCAGTGCAAGTATGATGTCTGTTAATAAACTGACCTTTAAAAGAAGGAAAATGCTGTATGGAAATGGGAAATACATTCATATTTCTTATTTATTCTTCAAAGAAATACTTAACCCTTCTCAGTGCTAACTCACCTGGTAAGTGCTAGCTGTTTCATGGGGAATGATGACTCTGAGAGTTTCCAGAAGTCTTTTGTACTTTCCTGTGGGAGCATGGACACCTCACATGCTACCAGCATTGCTTCAGGCATTAGTGAAATGGGATTGGCAGGACAGATGCCGATGGTCACGCAGCTGGGTTGGTTATGGATGGAAATTGGTTCCCCTCTTCGGTTAACCTGAACAACAACAACAACAACAACAACAAAAGCCCCATCAACACTGATATTTGCTGTATGATCTCTCAGAGAATATTCTATCAGTACATTTAATGGTGTTTTGGCTTGGGGGCCCTACAGCTTATGTATTGGACTGGTGAGGATAGAGGAGAAATTGGAATAATGAAACAGGAATGCATGTGAATGAAAACAAAGGAAAAGTTGAAAAATTATAAAGGAGGACTGGAAATCGCTGGCTCTTATGTAGTCCAAATAATTTGGTATCTGATTGCTGTGGTCAGAAACCTCTTGAGTACCATTATCTGTCACTGCAAACATGATGGCAGAGGCACTCTGTTCTGATGACTCACTGTCTTTGTCAGCAATACTGTGGTATTAATGAGACCTGGTTATGAACCAGGGTCCGGCTAGGTGCTGTGCAAACACAGGAAGGAAAGCGATCCCAGGTAATTTATGTGTAAGACTTGAAATTACAGAAAGAAAAATGAGAAGATACAAGGAGATAAGAATAAGTTGATAAATGTGATCAAATCACATTTGATGTATCATTGTCAGGATCTGGTTTTGATAGCCAGAGAAAAAGCGTGTCCCGAAAAGAAATCTGTGGGAGGATAGTGCATTACATTAGTGGCTATCTGGTAGAATCTCCTCCCATATGTGAGAGACAGTATGTAAAAATTATCAAAGGCTTTTTTTTCTTCCTTCCATTTTAATGTAAATGAGTCAGCGATAGAGAAGTTTTCTTGAGTTGATTGGTTAGGGCAACTGCTTCCTTGACAGCGAATGAGGTCTGATAAATAAGGAAGGAATAAATCATAAAGTACCTTGAGAATAAGGACTCATAACTAATTAATATTCAGTATGTGTATCAACAATGCAAGATTGAATTAATCAAGGCAACACTGAAGGATGTTGCAATTATCACAAAGTGAAGTAATGAAACCCCATGAAGTCAGAGCTGAGATATATCATGTAAATAGAATTCAGGTATTTTAGACTCACTGTGAATGCAGTATTGTAGGAGTGTAGACTGTTGCCACATTCTTGCAGGGTTCTTTGGCCAGTGCTTAGGGTAAGTGACAGGCAGGGTAGTGATATTGCATGCAAGGATACTACAAGATGCAATTGAAGGATTACATGGGAAAGGCTAGCTGCCATGTAGGTTAGGTTGAACTGATGTTGATAGCTGAAAACATTAATGAGATAGATAGCACAGAACCAGGAATTTGCTAGAATAGTCCTAGCTGCTGCCAGTCCTAGCTGCTGCTACAGGAAGGAGTGAACTGCTGACAAGGAAGGGTGAAAACATCACTCTGTCTTCCTTCTAATTTGCAGCATTGCTGTCAATAAGTTTCTGGACTACTGCCTTTAAAATATGAGCAGAATGAGACTCTAGGAGAGGGGAAACATACCCATGTGTGTGTAGTGGACAGAAAGTAAGAATAGTGAGAACAGATGAATGAGGAATATGTGTCGGGCTGAGAAAGCGGAAAAAAGGTAGTAATTGCAATCAGTTTTATCTTGAGTGTGCCAAATAATTTAATTTGAATGGCTTTTTACCTGGACAAACTTGCTTTCTAAGATGGGAGCAGAGATAAAAGGAGCATATTCTCCTTGGCTAAGAAGTTTATGGAGGTCACCCATAATGGATGCCTGACTTGAACTGATGGCCTTTAAATCAAACTTGCTATTCATTTTGCCTGTCTACAAAACAAAAATAAAATTACAAGTTAAAGGGAATAGAGATCAAAAGGCTTAATTGTCACACTCACCTCCCCCAATAATTATGAAAACAAACATAATCTTTTCTGATGGGCTTTATTATACTAGCAAAGAGCAGAACCTCACCCCCTCAAACATACATTTTTAAGAACATGCAATCTCAAGTGCAAAAAGGGAACTTAGTAAGGCTTTCTCACAGCTCTTGACTCCTCTTTTACTATTTAAGGAAAAAGGGCCAGTGACTCTGTAAACACTAGGTTACACATGCTATTCTATACTTCATTATATACTTCTTGTTTACAAGTACTTTTATATATTTTTGTCACTGTTAAGATAACTTTTGCATTTGCAAATAACAGTAGAAACCCTCAAGCTGTTCTCAGGGCTAGATAGTGATGTCTGTATTTGCACCTCTTGGGTCACATGTTTTTGCCAGGAGTTAAGTAGAGGGCAGGACTTAAGAGATGTCCTGAAGTAGAAATTTTCCAGCAGCTGATCAGGCTGTCTTTAACATGAAAGCTGGAGAATAAGTAACATAATATTGATTGACTCATTGAGGGGAAAAAATAATATTCAAAGCTACTCATTAATTAAATTTCGTACCTCTTCATTAAACAGCTAATTTCTATTAACCTAAGGAGATACAAAAGGCAAATTATTTGTTCAGTAAGTGGCAGAATGCCAAAAGTAGAAATACCCTGCTACCAGGCTTTTTTAAAAAATAGATGTAGTAGACTTCTGCTTCCAATTCCTTTCACTTATATTACTTTTTACCTTATTTTACTTGGATGAATCCATTTCTTACAGAGATGAGTATGTCTGAGAAAAGAGAGGGCACTAGTCCCTTCTGCAGAGCCTGATGGAATTTTCCCAGCACTAGAAACCAATGATTGGCAGCAGCATCATGCACAGGCCTGATGATATTGTTTCCCTGTTTGAGATTCTTTAAGAAGTTATGACATGAAGAGAAGTAGTATGTGAATCTGTGCACATGAGGCAGCAAGCGTTGTAACAGGCAGGCAAGATAGTTTGGAAGAACTGCTGACATCACAATACATCACCTGGTTGAGCTGTCATCAGTCCTGGCAGCAATTTCATTTCTTGATTGCATCAGGGCATAAGGGTAACAGGTAGCATAGATTCATCTGTGACAGAAGAACATTAAGGGCATGACAACAACAGAGGTTTTTGCACAGGTATTATCCATGCCGCACAGGCTGCTAGGGAACAGCAGCATGGTCTGTTCCATGAAGGATGAGCTGGGAGCCAAGGGTGACCTCATCAGAGGCATTGCCTTGAACAGCCAGGGCATAGTCCTCCAATACTGAAGAATTCAAAGTGAACGGGCAGAGCAGGATGGTGGTAATAGGTTCTACTAACAGACACAGACAAGACAAGATGCAGAACCGGATCTGGAGTCCATCCTGAGACTTTGTTTCGGGAGTCCAGTCAGTAGTAGCAGGAGGCAGAACTGGAGCCAAAACTGTAATAAATGTCCAAAGAAATCCACCCAGGAATCAGAGCTGGCAAAAGATACACATATAGCCTCTCTCTCATAAGAACTACATGCCCAAGCCAGGGCTTATGTGTAGCTCCCAGAACCATAAGCAACAGGTAGGGGGTGGACCCACCCACCAGATGAAGCTGATTAGGGCAGTTAGGGCCTATTGGTGCACCCAGGGCCTGGCCTGAGTGTTAATGAGGCAATTTAAAATGACAGTTGTGGTCATGTGTCTTACTCTGGTTTGTAAAGTTTATCTTCTCCACATACATTCTTTTACTGGAGTAACCTTTTAGATCACCCAGGTAATATCATAATCAACCTATGATATTAACTCCTCCTTTTCACCTTATGTGATACCACTGCTGCTTCCAACTCAGCCTGGTGTTTGGACAGGGTTCAGGCCATGACTGGGCACCAGGCTGGTTGAATCAGAATCAATATTGCAAAATGGGGATTATGTTGCCTGACAGTTCGAAGAATTGTTGTGCAATCTCCTTTGCAGGTACACAGCCTCCTTTGGGTAGGTATACATACTCCCTTGCTTAAGTAGGGCCCACCACAGAACAGCTTCTGGACTGTTCAATAGTACTATGCACTGACATAGCAATCCCCAGTAGAAATGCTTTCTGTTCTCTTCACTATTCAAGACAACTCTGATCCAGCATGGAAAACAATGGTGCTTTTCTTTCCCAGCTGGTATCAGCTGTGAAATATACATGGCCAGAGAAGGATAAATAGCATTGCTTTAGCAAAGCCACCGCCATCAAGCCCTTTTCAACACTGAATTCCCTTTCCATCTCTAGCCAATGGAAATACAATTGCAAACACCACCATGACCGACTGAGCTGGAGGAGACTGACTCCAATGAAGTCACAGCTGTTGCCTTAACTACTGAAGGTGCAAGTCTGTCTACCTACCCCATACACACATACACTCAGCTCTTGCTTGTACTGTGCAGTAAGTGTAGTATGCGGCTACCAGAGGAAAGACAGTCTGAGCTAAGACACACTTAGGAAGCAGTAGAGCCCCAAAGACTGTTTTTTGTGGGGAATGAGGTAAATCCAGTAGCCTTATAGAAGTGAGGCTGCTGCAGCAACATGCCCCCAGGTGCAACCAACAGTAATGCTGAGCATGTATTCCCTCCCAGGACATGCAACACAAACTCACACACACAACATGTATACAGCACTTACACAAACACAGCACCAATAGCCTTATCCTGTTCCCCTCTCTGGCTAATCAGGTTGATGGTCCATTAGTGGAAAATACAGACATGTATATATGATGTTTATCCCTCCAGCATCTGGGCTCAGGCACTCAGTCGGTCCAGTATCTGGCCTCTGAATCCCAGCCTCCCCAGATGCCGGCACCAGGACATAGGAACCCCTGAGGCTGTAACTCCTCTCCTTTTGCTGATATAGACCCCTCACTCGAACACACATATGTAAAAACACATATACACATCGCAGTCTCTGCAGTGGCCAGCTTTGGACACAGAGTTCACCCTCTAGCTGGTCCTGGATCCTTGGTCTTTCTAGGTCTCTCCCCCCCTGAGCCACCTATATACACACACACACACACACAAATGAGTCTCATGTGACCCACAGACTCCATAGTGTCTTCAGCAGCTGTCTGGGACTCCTCTGTTCCCCCCAGTAGCTAGCTCCTTCCATGGTCTTGCCTGTTCCTCACTCAGGAGAAGAGTTAGAAACAGTATTTAGTAAGACAGGACAGATTGCAGTGATCAGGCAGGGCACAGGGCATGGCCAGACAACCATAACTTTTTACCCTTGACCAACCCTTCTAATCCCTTTATCCCTCTATTTTCCTACATCTGTTCCTCCCCAAGCCCCTTACATCCGTTCCTTTCACCACTTTTGGTTCTTCTTCTAAACATCTCATAAATTTCATGCAATCCTATAAATGCTTTTCCCCTGCATCCGTAATGTGTCCTGCACTCCCAGACAGTAACCTTCCATCATCTGAAAGGTGGTTGTGAGAACCCTCCTTTTGCTTCATGTTAATGGGTTTCAGACCTGGGCAGGGGCTGAGGTATTCCTGGGACAACCTTGGCCAGGGCCCCAGCCAAGGCATCCCTATAAATTTTTAACTTGCGGTCCTGCCTGTCATTGTGCCATTGTAGTGATGGGTCTCTGGTGGGCTGGTAGCTCCTGTGATGTGCTTGGGAGTAGCTGGCACAGGGTGCTATTTGGATTCACCCAGCTGCCACCCTCTCTGTGCTCCTTTGTGTGTATGCTTTTTATACCACCCCTTAACACATGACTGTTATTTTCTGTATTTTTCTTTTAATCTAACCCTAGCCACCACCTCTTAGAAAAACTCCTGTTAATGGGGAAGGCAGCAGCATGACTTCTTAGCAACGCAGGCTGTCAAGAGCACATTAAATCCTGTCTTCTTCTCTGTTTCCTGGCTTTTCATAGCACATTGGCCAAATTGATTGGATTTGGCCTGCAGGGAGTAAATTACAGCAAGTCAGTCATGGATGTACACTGCCAACTATCTTTTTTTTAGATGGGTTCAAGTACCATTGCATCTGTGTGTGTACCTCTCCTCTTGTGAAAGACTGGCAGATAAGTAGCTCTCAGGCCATTTTCATTTTCATTATCCAATACCTTTAGTAATGAACAGCTACCTGGCACTGACACCAAAGCCCTGACAGACTGTCTTTGCAGAAAGGCATAGCACTCCCCAAACAACCAGCTATAATCAACATTGGCTCCAATTCTCTCACCTACACATTCCTGTGAGCTAATTCCCTTGAGTGCAGCACATGCACCTGCCATGGGGCACTCCAGAGCCACATCCCAAGAGACTGACCACCAGTGTTCATCATGAACATGCTTGTTCCAGCAACCTCATTCAAATACAAGAAAGCTATAAGAAAATATGAAACAAATTTTTTTTCGTGGCAGCTTCTCCATGTATGCATGAGGGTGTTCTTGCCTTAGGTGGGATTTATTAGGTCACCTGTAGGGTTTGGCGTTCGGAAGATCTCGCGGTGTCACGGGAAGATAGAAAGTTAGTCACTGCCTCTCTATGACGCACCTGTAATGCCACCCACAGGTGCTAGTATAAAAGGAATTAACTGTGCAATAAACGAGGAAGTTGACGCTCACACTGTGTGTGTTATCTGTCCCTTCCCTGGTCCGGGGGGTCGACCAGTGATCTAGTCGAGAAGCCTTGATATGTAGCCACTGCTACAGTCACCTGGCAGTAATGCAACAGCATGCTAAAACTAAAGCATAGCTGAAGAGGCTGGCAGCACCAGTGGGCAATCCAACTGGCAATAAACCACAAGAAAAGGTGAAGAATAAGACATAATAAGATAAAGTATCAATATTACAGCATAGCTGTCAAGCCACCCAAGGTCTTTTCACACAATATAGAACAGATGCTCAGCTGAGGTAATCAATGTAGTCTATTAACAGATTAAACTAAAGGTAGCTAAATTAAAGGAAGACACCCATTTACCAGGAAGAAGAACTGCAGATGAATTGCTCAAAATTAGTGGCAGTGACTTAAAACAGCTGAGGAAATTCAACACAGATAAAAGTAAAATTATGCCTATGAAGAAAAATTTTTCTGAAAGTGTCATTATAATTGTGTTCTTAGGTTGACTACTACCAGTTAAGAATGAGACTTTAAGGTTATCTGTATTTTAATATCCTTAAAACCACATTGGTCAGAAGCACTGAAGAGCAAAAATTAACTATTAGGAAGCACAGAACAAAGAGAAGTCATCATTATGTGGGTACATGGGATGATAGTGACACCTTTTAATGTGTGCGGAGTTCTGGTCTCCTTGTCTCAGACAGAATATAGTAAAATTGAAGAGGGTGCAAAGAAGAACACAAGCATAATCCAATTTATGGACTGTCGAAGACAGAACATGACCACAAAGGGCAGACGACATAAATGAAAGACTTAATCTAGATGATTGTCATCTATGGATGGTACAGTGAGGGTGACTTCTCTTTGTCTGCCTCAGCGTGAAAGCTAAGTGGCATCAAACAAAACCAGGAGGTGCCAGATTCAGGACAAAACAGAGGAGATGAGAGATACTGCTTCAGACTATGAAAATACGGGACTTCTTGCCATGAACACTCTAGGTGCTGGGGGACTATTTGGAAGATGGAACATTATCTACTTATCATGCATTTATACTGTGTCTGAGATGTAAACTATTGGCTACTTCTTTGCAAGGGGGAGATTTTTGTAAAAGAAATGTATTTAAAAGCACAAAGGTGGCACAGTGCAGGGAAGTTTGTTGTCTGCTCAGCAGTTTTTGGAGTAGACCCACAGAAGCTGCCTTCTCCTGCTGGTACCAGCCATTGCCAGCATAGGAAGTTGCGTCTGCAAATATCTGGGTCAACCTCTCCTTGCTCAATGTCTGGTCTACATGTTGTTGTGGAATTAGGTCCTCCTTAATGGTCCAATCAGCACAACATTTCAAAATGATGAAGTCACTGGTGACTTTGCCACAACAGACAAACATCTTAGTTAGGAAATGCTCTTGACAGACAGGTAATAATGTGTTGGTTTTGAAAAGCTTTGCATCCTTGATGTGCTAATTCTCATTTGTCCAACTGATTGTTCTGATTTCTGTTTGATAATGGAATCCTTTCAAACCATCTTGGTCCACAGTAAAATCCACGAGGAGAATATCAGATAGATACCCACAAAATCTACTTTGCATGCTTCCTAGTCAGTCCAATGGAACAGCTTTCTTGTGCCAGTGGCTGATAACACGTCAGTATTGCAATATGACTTCTGTTTTTCTAATGGAAGCAAATGCATCTGGATATGGCTCTCCATCTGGCAGTGTTCTGTACCTCCAAAAGGATTACATCAAGGTTTTGAGATTTTACCTGCTGCTGTTTCTACGGTGGTTTTTGCACAGACATAAACTTAACTTCTATCTTCTCTCATATTTTTCTTAAAGTTACTTCTACTTTTGAATGCCTGGTTATCAAGATCATGCCAATGCATTTGCTTTTTCTGGTATGTTGAGATTATCTGTGGAGTTACTGGTGTACAATCAGGTTTTGGTTTTGTTGTGAATTAACGCTGCAAAAATTAAGTTGACTGCCTGTATTTTTAAACCCAAATTGGGTTCATGCAAATGCAGAAATCTTTGATAGGGACTGAACATGCTGGATGTCGCTGTACAATGCTGGGATGGAGCAAGTAATCCCTGGCAGACCAGTCCAACAACTAGAGCTACCATGCGTCTGTGCATTGCCTTTTTGAAGGCTTTATATTCCAAGAGCTTTGTCAGCCTGTGTGCAACATGGCATGGATACAAGTCTTAATCTAATGCTGAACATGAGTCACTATGCCCTTTCAGAAAACTAGATCGTGTGGTTGTAACATTTGCAAAACATACAGGCTTTTCCTCCCCATGAATCACCCAAGAAGTTTCTGCATTTCAGCGCTGTGTTTAAAGCCAGCATGGCACTCACCTTTCTGAGTGGAGGCTGGGTTATACTTACTATCAAACAAAAGTCAACTTTGGAAAGAAAAAACCCAGAAAACAAGTGAATAAAAGGAAACAGAAGAAACAACGAGGATTTTTCCACTCTGAGTAAATAATAGCAATTATGTTACACATACAGCTGCTGACAGTATCATGCTTGAAGGGGTGCAAATGGTGTGTTTTGTCTTCTGAGACTGGCTGGCTTTAGGCAGGTGAAGGCATTGCCAGACTCTTCAGGAGTTACAGTTCTAGAGATCATCATGTTCATTGTGAGGTTAAGGGCCCTAATTGCAACCTACTGACCAAATACTACTATAGAAAACTATGCCTTGTCTGTATTCTACAGATTGCTGCTTTAGCAATCATCGGCTGCTGCAGTTATTCTCGTCACTGAAAATCCTTTGTCTTCATCAGCAGTTGTAACTTTGACCACCTTGTCCCCTTCTAGAAATGTCTCTACTTTTTTTGACAACATACATAAATGTCCTTCTTTGTTTAACTTGGAAGTGCTAAATTTCAGCTTCTTCATGGGAGTAGCACCAGCTGAGTTTAGCTTTAGGAAGGAGACTACCATAGATACAAAGCATTTAAGCAAAGAGTTTATCACCTAGAATTTTTGGAAATTAATAAAATAACCTCACAAAAAAAAAAAAAAAATTAGGCTGGACATATATTCTGGAATTTATATTGGATAAAAGTCTATTAGAAATGTTCAGAAAGCGTCAGCATAAATGACAGGCAATTTTCATTCTTTTTTTCCTCATACTAAAAACTAGTTTCAATTTTCCAGCTAAGGCAAAACAAAACTGTTGGCCAATTTTGTGCTTCAGCATTTCAACATCTACCCTCTTCCCTCTTATTCTTAGTTTCCTGTTGCGTAAGAGGAAGAGTATAAGGATCATTACTGGTCAGTCCAATCTACTGCTTGATAGCGTGAATTGAGCTCTGATGCCTCATCTGATGCTCTTCCACTCTCCCACTTAGTTCCTCAGGGGAAGTACAAAGCTATATTCAAATATACCAAAGAAAAGTATCCAAGATGGAGGCTCTGCCTTTAAAACAACTATTGAACCTGATGGTTAGTGAACATGAACTTCTTGAGTTGTGTCTTCTGCATTAATTGGTACTTACATCTTTTTGCTATCTCACTCTTACTTTGCTTGTCCTTTCTTTGTCAAATACCGGTACCTGGAAACATCTCATGTTATGATGTAAGAAAACAAAGCTGTGGTATGCTTCTTTTGATTCAATGTATATTTTTCTTGTCTAACACAAAACCTTATGAACAGTTCAGGTGATGGTGCTAGTTTTGAGAAGCTGAGTATTAGAACATTAATAGAGAGCCATAGGAAGTGCTGGATTGTCTTAGTCTGGCATCTGCATTCCGAAATAACAAGTCCCACCATAAAGTCTCAACTCCCAGACAGAGTTCCTGCCCTGCAAGTGCTGGTAGAGGTGTCAGTCTGAAAAGCTTTCCTGAGCATGACTTGAAGCAGGCCTTGAGTGCTGCTGCCACATGAAGGTAATGAGATTGACATATGCCATTCCACCACTGACAAGACTTTGAAACAAGGCAACTGGAAGGAAAAGGTAGATCCAGGTGCTACACCTGGCGCTCATGTGATCAGTGCAGGTATGTGCAGACTGCCAGTTACCTGAATACCATCTTTACTGGGCATGAGGCAAGCAGCACATCTTCTGGACTAAGACGTGAAAGAAGACTACCTTTAGCACTTGGTGCAGAGTGGCAAGCTGGGGAGGTCAAAGACAGAACCTGCAGGGTGATTTTAGTTTCATATTGTCCTTAAGCAGTATTCATGTTGTAACATGTTTTAAGTGCAACCCTTCAGCTCAAGAATCAAAAAGGCTAGATTTCATGTTAATTAGTTATCTCTGAAGTCATACACATCTGTAATAACTACCTACAGATCAAAGACATTTCACATTTAGCATATTTTAACATCAAGATAGAATTAATGTCCTAATTAAAGTCTTAAAATTAGTATTTGGAAGAGGCCAGTCTATCCTTCTATTTATCTGATTGAATACAGCTGATTTTTGTGCCATTTTTCACATCCAGGGGCACAATCAAAGTTTTGGTACCAGGTAGCCAGGATACGAAAGCTGCTGCAGGATTTTGCAGGTCATTGTAAGATTATCCCAGCTGGATGAATGAGAGTCAGAAGGCCCAGTGCATATGTTTCTAACCATGATCATCCCCACATACACACACAAAGAAAATGATGCAAAAAGAAGAAAACTACAAATGTTGGAATACCCACCTTATCTTCCCTCACTGCTGGTATTGCTTCTTGTTAACTAATTTACTATTCTGATTGCGCTAAAGCCTTATCTAGAGAAGTAAAAATAGTGAAAATATTCCTTAAAATGTTTCCATTTGCAAGTCTCAAGCCTTGAACCAAAATAACCACATACTTGAAGATCCCTTTGTCCTTAATTTTTGTTTTTGAAGCTTCCAACCTTCCCTGAAACAGTAAATTGGGAATGTTAAAAAAGTAATTTGAATTTATCTATCTGTATCACAATTACATCCATCTATATTACAACAACTGAGGCAGATGCTTCAGATTTTAGCCTAATAATTGAGACCTAGCTGTAAAATGATTCATTACACTTCTCCCAGAGTTACTTCTCCAATATATGCTATGGCTTTCAGTGTTAATGAAGACTGGGCTGTGTGCCTCTCTAGGAAAATGCAAAGTTTATTTTCCTGCATACAACTTTGAACACTGGTCAGAGGCCATTACATAAAACATAGGGTAGCTAAAGCAATTTATAGTATCTCTGATTTGGAAAAATACACCTTGATTAACCTCTAGATATTTTACTTGTTACAATGGTAACGAAGTGTTACGATGCCGAGATATGGTTTGAGATACAGTTTAAATGCAGCCCAGTGTTACACACAGCATTGTGCCAACTCTTCTCAGACATATTTGTGTAATGGTTTTAATGTAAATCAGGCCCAAAGTATTTCTGGCTGGGTTTCCTCACATTTTTTTTTAATCTTTGTTTAGCATTTCCAATTGCATACACAATCTCCCTCAGGTGGCTGTTACTGATGTCCTTCATACATTTCTAATTTTCATTATATATGCTGCCTGTAATACCTTCTAACTATATATTAACCCTTTGGATTATAATAGGCAGTGTTCTGTATTATTTCTCAGAGATAAGTTAAATCTTCTCTCTCTTCCTTCTTCTGTGGTTTACAGTATTGGTACAGTCAAAATAGGTATTCATGAATTTAACTTGATACCATCCTGCTGCTACACAGAGAGATCACAAACATGGGCATGTACTCCAGAACACAGAAATAAGATCAGCAAGTTCTGTTACTATTTTTCTGAATGATCAGTCTCTGGAGTATCTTTGAACATGGTATGTGCCCACCACCTGCCTTCAACCTTTGCAATGGCCTGTGCAGGGAGTATTCAGGCTGTTCCACAGCAAATAATGAGTTTGGTTTTAAAACCAGCCACAGGGATGGCTTCTGTGGTTATCACAGAACTACAGCTCTGCTCCACTGTGGCAGCCAGGGTTCAAACCCAGTTTTCTGTGTCCTCCCTGAACAAGCCTTCAAAAAAAACCCAAAAAGCTACAGACAAATGTCTGGCTTCATGAGTGAAGTTGATGGGATAGCATTTTACCCCTGAACTCCAAGAAGCAAGGCGTTGTAGAGCACTGATATGGTCTTAATCCCAGATGAAATGTGAAATTATCAAAATACATAATCTGGCGAGGGTTGAAAAGTCCCAGTATCTCATGGAAATAATAACAAAAAAAGAATGCTCTACCAAATTGCACACAGTGCAGCACAAGGGCTGTTTGCAAATGCTGTGCAATTCAGATGGGAAAAAAAAAAGTATTCTCTAGCTTTGACTAGTCCAGTTGTAATCCCCCCCAAATGCTGCTTCCATTTTGTCCTTTGGGAGGTGAGAGTGCTTACTCTGTATTTTCAGTTGACTCGTGATACTGACTGTACATGAGGGATGAGCCCTAGGTTCCACATACTATTTCCCTTCCTGTCCTCTTCCCCACCCCAAATACCCTCTTAAACCACTATTTTCTTGGTTCAAACAACAAGGCTAAACAGGTGAAATTTTAAATAATGATTGAGGATTTTTTTTATTCATTTAAGTTTCAATATCATAACAGAAAATGTTATGGTACAGAGTTGTGTAACATTAGTTTTATTTCTTTGCTCATTTAATTTCCACACGAATGCTGGTAACACTAATATCTGTACAAGATCAGTCTTTGATTTTTTTTAGTTTTCAGTTCTGTACATTTTTAAATGTATTGGTTAAAAAGGCTGTCAGCACTTAAGGAAGCAATTTTTTTGTTTGTTGAAATAAAAAGTATCCAGTTACTGCCCAAGAGTACGGAGCTGGGTGGCTGCTGGGACAAGAGAGATCCCTGAATGCGCAGCGAGGTGAGAAAACCTCGGGGCTTCACTGGGTTCCCAGTGCAGCCACTCCGCTTTTGGCACTGTGCACATCAACACGAGATACAAGATAAAGAACAAGCAGAAGCTCTCTGTGAAGCAGTTATGAAGCATACTAATAAGGGAAGTCCAAGTGTTGTCTACGCTAGTATAAATAAGCAGACAGCCTTGTTTTAAGAGCATAAGTAGTTGTATCTTAAAGATGAGAAAAAACACAAGTTCTGCAGGCACCTACTGCTGTCTACTAAAAGCTACTGCTATTAGAACTAGCATTGAACACACAAAGCAATTGCAAGGAAAGGAAAAAGTTGCTTTGATATAATCAGAATAAATTTCTTTGTTAAGATTTGTTTTAAAGTTTTTTTTTAAAAGGTATTTATTTAAATTCCATTTGAAATATAATTCAAGATGTTGACTATACTGATCAACTTTTATCCAAATCAGAAAAAACTAGCTGTGCCGTTGCATATTACAGGATACAGTCAATGATATGTGGACATGCATCAAAGTTTCACTCTTGCTGGTGGCATCATAGCCTTCCAATGACCATGACATCCACCACCTCCCCCTTGTGAAGTTCCACATACTGCTCTGTCTTTGGAGGTAGCATCAACAGTCCATTGGCACTGCGCATACTCATTAGACGACTGCTCATCTGATTCCCTACAGGAGAGTGAGAGAAGAATTTCAGTTAAGTTTTCCACTATTTTCAAATGCTGCAACAAACCATGCGAGAAACAAGAGCTGTTCTTATGAAGATGTTCATGGTGCTAACTTATTCATAGAGCTGGGAACTGTTACAAGGTGGATGGAAACACAGAACTCTGCAGAGAATTAGTCAGCCTTTCTTTGCCTTGGCTCCCAAAACCATCATTCCCAGTGCTGACTGCTTTCCTAGCTATACCTTGTATCTCATCATAGTAAATTGCTTTTCTGTTGAAATTTCTAATCCTATCAAAATTACTTCATTTTTCAATTTGTATACCTAATATGATTGTAGAAAGACTAAAATCAGCACACTCTAGAATATTCTTAATACACTGTTATAGAGTAAATAGAATACATTTATTCTCTTTGAACAGTCTCATTTAGCATTACTGGGTTAGCAGTAGTTGCTGAAGTAGCTGAAGCCACGAGTGCTGATGGAGAAAACTTCTGGTAAGACTAGTGCTGCTAACATACAAGTAGATGAATCTGGCAGGTGTGAGCAGAATGAAGAAGATAAGGACCAAGGAAACAGCTCCAAGAGAATGAGGTAACTTCAGAAGATGGCCTGGTGATGAAGAAAACCAATAAGAAACCAAGAGATGGCCAACCAGAGTTAAGTGATTGGACTTGGGGATCAGGTGTCACGCGGTATGGGTATAATTGGAGGGCATGATCTAGGGTAGGGCTCCCTCTCCAGAGGCACCCAGCTCGAGCTGTAACCTGAGGACTAGCAAGATAGGAACTGGAAACCTTCACTTTAACGTCACATTTTTCAGCGCAATCCTAGGGTTGGACCATAGGTGGCCAGCTGAGTAAATCCATAACATACACCACCTCAAAAGACTGAGTTTCTCTGGGACACTGAGCTTCACAACATGCCCTGAAGAAAAACAGCATCATATTGGTAGTACTGACAAAAAAAAACAAAATGCAATGAAAAGTCGTGTTCTTTAGTTTCTTGGGGTTTAATCCTCCAGACTGACAGAGAAATCATTCCAGACAATCTGTTTGTGTTAAGTAAAGAAGTGGCGCACAATAAAACAAGAGTTAAACCAAATACAGTGTTATAGATGTAAGTAATACCTTGACTTATACCTGGAAATATGTGAGAGGCTGTGTGATCTTGGGAGTAAACGGTAAGAACTTTCTCTGAGTAAAGAGTAAGATTCATTTCAGCTAATGTTTACCCTGTGAAGAATTGTATAGAGTGCTTTGTATTGAACAATTTGGATGCATTAAAAAGACAATTAGTTGTTTAAGGACCTCAATCTCTTGAGTAACTGGTAGAGTCAGTCTTCCAGTGCTATACAGCTAGTAAAGTATTCAAATATAGTATTTACCTCAACTGCAGCTGAGTATCCCTAGGTGGCAAACATAACTAAGAAAAGCCTTGGTCTGCTTTAAAAGAACATATACAACCTCTGCTATCTCTTTCACTTTTCCAGTTCAGCTAGAATCACACTTTTATCTGTATTGTTCCTACCTAGGCTTCAGCTTGTGTTTGATTAGTACATGCACAAGAACATGAGTAAGCACATGCGTCTGTGAGTGCAAGTAGCATGGGTGGATATTTATGAAAAGAAATGTATGCACATAGCAAGCAGACAGGTATGGGGGGTGTGTGTGTGTATAAAGGCAGGTTATTCAGATAAAGGAAGTTTTAATGGTTAAGTTGGTAAGTCTTATCATGACTGTATTTTGTAATAATGTACATAGAATCATAGAATTGTAGAACCAACTAGGTTGGAAAAGACCTTTAAGATCAAGTCCAACTGTACCTGAGGACTGCCAAGTCCACCGCTAACTAAACCATGTTAATAAGGACCTCATCTCTGAGTTTTTTGAACATGTATGGATGTGCACAAGTATGTTAGCAAATCGGCCTGAATAAGTAAGGTTACATGAAAAGATGTGTGCACACACTTGGTTGTTTTTAGACATGTACATAGGAAGGCAAGGACCTGTGTGAGTGTGTCTGCCAGTCTGTGAGATGGGGCACTAACCTGTACTCTGTGCCCAAGGTAGAGGTTCTTGGTGATGCCAAGTCAGTATGCACCGGTGATATTCTGGGCGGGGGTCCAATTTTACATCACATGATAACTGTAGAATAAAAGGATGAAAATGTCACACATTCAGACTGCACTGTCTAAGATAACAGAATCATCTGCTCAACTGGTTTTCCTTAAAAATAGTCTTCTTAAAGACTTGCATTTTGAGGTCAGATGGTGTCTAGTGCAAGATCAAAAGCTGCCGAAGGCAGAGACTGCAGTATTTAAGGAAAATACAACTGTGATATTATAATATTGTTCCTTTACTGGGAGTTTAAAAATAGTACTTTTCTGGAAAAAAAGCTTTTTCATTTCTGGTTGCTGCATTACACTGCACAAAGATCAAAATTTTATTTGCATTCAAAATCCTGCTAGCTCTGACAAAAGGGAAATGGCCATTTTTGAAATGAAAAGACACACAAGGGATGGCTCACAATGGAATTTAATGGAACACATTGGAAAATTCATGCAAAAGTGAGAGTCATTACAAATTGCTCTCTGTTTCAGAATATTTTAGCTGTAAGAAAAAGAAAAATCTGGATGCCTGAGGAAGTGTGCAAGAGAGACACGGGATAAGCAGCAAGAGAAAACTGCATAGCCATGAACACTAGAAAAACTAGAGAAAGCAATGTGTCCCTTGGTATTTTAATCAAAAATAGAAGAATCGTATATTATAACAATATACCTTGCATCTATATTAAACAGAGTTACAATGCCCATGATTTCTTCTAAAAGTGAAATGAATAGTTTAAGGAACTTACATTGCTTGGGGGATGTGTGTGGAGTGGGGACTCGTGGGCTACTTGTATAAATAACTCAAGAACAGAAAGACTTTAAAGTTTGTATTTTCCATTGCTAGTACAGAACTACCCAACTCTTCAGGTATTCCCAGATTACTCTGCATTTTTTACCACAGGTTAAACCGATTTCTTTCTTTCTTTTTTTTAACCCAGGAAAAGTGTCCTTTCTGCCTGATTGGCAAATGACTGCAGCTGCACCTGTGCATCTTGCTCTATTAAATGGTCATCTGACTCTTAGAAATTTTGGGACTGAGTAATAGGGACACAGAGATTGAGAATGTGTCTCTGTTTTGTGTGAAATTCCTTCAACTTGCCAGAATTAGTCTAGGGGTCAGATTCCACAAACAAAACAGCCTTGCAGAGCCTGAAGAGCTGTGCTTCAACATCTTGAGAGATTTTTAAATAGAAGACAAGCTTCTTACCCTAGCTTTGATGATGGTGGGCCGAGGATCCAGGATACCTTGCATTTTCCTCAGTGCGGGAACAACAAAGAGATTACAGGTGACAACAGCTGAGACAGGGTTGCCTGTAGGACAAAAAACAGTTGGTGGTGACTCCCTCTTGATTTACTCTGTGAAATGCTGGAAGTGATGTAATGCAATTGCACTTCTAAAGGACTCCAAAACAGCTTTTCATGCTACATACGGGAAACATTTCATTCAAGACTGAAGTGGCATATGGGGCCTCCTGCTTACATGGATAGGTCCTAGCTTATAGGGCTCTTGATTCATGATTAAGGTTTTCGAGACCTATGGAAAAACAACTTTTAATTATCTAACAGAGTGGCAAAACGCTCTAGTACAAATTCTGAGGAGAATTCTACTGATTTATATGTTTTCTATTGGCTTATAAGAGACGTGTATGACCAGCATCTGTCAGACACCACTTGATTCACGCATCTGGACTTCCCTAGGTGACAATTCTAAAATAAATACTGTGATCAGACAGATGCTCCATTGAGCTCTCCCCTGGAAGAAAATGTACTGCAGCAACTAAAATAAGAGAAAGAACACTAGAGATACATCTGAAAACCAACAGCTTATCAAGAGCAGGATTCCTTGTGTAGTCAGAAATCCATGCAAATCCAGAGCAAGAGGAATAAAATAAATTCTTCCTGATTTAGAGGATAGAGATTTGTAGCCATTTTCCTAAGGAAACGTTTATTCTGAGTGGTATTTCCAAGGAATCACAGCACCAGGTGATGAAGCGATGCTGCCCTCTTTTGGTTCCACGGTACGATCACGATTGATTAAAAATATTCTGTGACATGTTCTTTGGCACTCCCTCGTTTTTGTCTCCGTTTTCAGTATGTCAGAGTGGATGCAGTGACTTACATGCACAGAATATTTACAGTGAAGACATAAGGAGCTGTGGGAAAAGCCCATCCCTGCATAATACCGCTTTCAAAACCCAAGGAAATTGTTGGATGGAAGAAAGCGTAAGGCCTGTACACTGGCAAATTCTGAGGACAGGAACAAGAAAGAACTCCTCAATATACTCCTATAAGTTGTCCCTTCTGGAAATTTCTCAGAAACCTTACAGGTACCTTCCTTAGGGATGCCAACACCAGACGCAGGTGCTGTGAAATGTCGCTATTTTGTCTCATATCTGTCATATATGCACGACAACAAAAGTAATCCACAAAACATCTTACCTGGGAGTGCAAAGATTATTTTTCTTACGCCATCAATATCCAGAGTTGCAAAAGTTGTTGGCAGGCTATGGAAAAAGAAAGATATTTAACATCTGCACTAGACTTCATTTGAACATTATTGTGTTATTATTTAAAACATTTGGAAAAGAAAACAAAACCAGGATCTCTCTCAGCAGTCCATTAGCACCTGCTGCTTATTCCATACTGGGGGTGTAATCCTCTCTTTGCAATGACAGAACAATTAGTTTTTCTTAGTATTCAGCTATGAAGTTTTAAGTAGATGATTTTCCTTGTGAAACAGCCAAAAGCAGATGAACTAGTAATCAAAAATCTAAATCCTGTCTCCATGTTAGAAGCCAGTTAACAAAGAAGCAACACTGAAATGCATTACAGAGCTGTATTTGTTTTCATATAAGGCTCTCCAAACTCTTTGTAACACTAGTAACTCTAATTTCCCTTACTCCAGTGCCTATAGCAGTAGTGACAATGGAGCAGTATTTCAGAGCAGCAAATGCTAGCTAGTCTGCAGATGAACACATTCAGGTAAGCAGGCAGAGCTGCAGTCAGGTTAAGACCCATGTCTATCAGTAAAGAGCTCTCCCTGTCTTTCAGAGCTGTTCCCGTGTTATTTAGTGACTTGTTATCAGGGCTATTACAAATAGGACAGAAATGTGATGGCTCAAGAATGTGGCTGGCAAAGAAAAGGTACTCATCTGTGAAAAAATGTTTTATGTATACCTATGTTAATAGGGTCCTTTTAAACATTAGAAATGATACTTTGTAGGAACAATAGTTAGGCTGAGTTCCTTGGCTTCATCTTGAACTACCAGCAGACAACAGAGGCTGACCAGAAGTGACTCTGGAGATTTGCCACACTTTGATCATTACTACCTAGCTTTGTATCTGCTAGGACAAATCAATATCCTATTTTACCAAGGCAAGTTGGTGTTGGAAGTTTTTGTTTTGAAATGTCTCTAACATAATGGGAACTATATGCCAGACCTCCAAATCTTATCACCAGTACACAAACTGAGGTACAAAAAGTCTAATAGCTAATTCATATTTACTGAAAACTCTGAATTCTCTTATTAGAATTCAACACCATCATGGGTAAAGTCTTCCAGTATTTTCTCCTGGCAGTGCTGCTAGACCAGATTCAACTTTACATTAGCTCAGCAGCTTTCAGATCAAGTGAAGGAATGGTAAATCCCAGGCATCATGCTGCAGTAGTGTAGCACATCAAAATACAGGCAAAGCAAATTCTGACTTCACTCTCGGAGCTTAGTCAAGTGAATTCTTCCCAATATAGTAATCACAATTAATCTCTAAGGTATTTTAAGGCAGAATTAATAAAAACTAAGACACAATATTTGCTACTGCACTACAGCCAATGAAAATGAGTGTGCTTACATTCTCAGTAAGATCAGATGACCAAATGCTTTGGTAGCAGCAAGAAATAACTTTCTTACGGCATAAAATGAAAATGGATGTTTGGAGAAAATAAATCTCTTAAAGCTTTTCTGGCTAGTTATTAAAACTTTATTGCTACAAGTCTACAGAGGGATCACCAGAAGAAAGAACTACGTTTGCCTTCAGGTAAGACACACCAGAATTTAATATTCTGAATTTTCCAAATCAGGTTATGCATTCTCGTCAGCAGCAGATCCCACTTTTGGGACTTCCCCATATTGGCTGTAGCAGTAAGGCAGAAGCAGAGAGCAATTCCCGCGCCTTCATCCAGCATGGGAGAAGCTTTCAGCTCACTTGATCCCTTTATGTAAGGGAGCTGGTGGTAATAGCAGCAGAAGCACCAAACCACATGGGCTGTATGTAAAGACAGTAAAATATTTGTCTCTTTTTACAGCAAACACCACTTTCTGTTCTGCTCCCTGGCAACAGTTACAAGCTAGAGGGAATCATTCCTCAAAGCTGCGCTCGGCCTTGTGTTACTGGACCATGCCAATAACCCAGCTGGCAAACAAAGTGCACTCCATTGTTAGTGAGGCAGAGCAGTAGACATCTTTCTGCTACTGTACTGTGAAAGGGAACCCTCTACTTTACATACATGTAATTTTCATTTTGTCTACAAAGCACACTTCCAGACTCATTAATTTGCAGTGCTACAGCAAAGGAAAGCAACGCTGAAACAGTTTTCTGAGGCAAACTAAACACATAAAGGATTGTGTTTACTTTAAAATTACTATGCTCAATACGCCAGATAAAACTCTGTAAATTAGCTGTCGTTCCATCTCAAGAAATTGCTTGTTTGTAAGGATATGACTTATGCAAATTTTGTAGTGAAATGAGATGCTCCGTAAGCAAACCAGCAGCTAAATGTCCTTATGTTTCCCAGTTATTTCATAACAATGTCAACATCTGAGCTCTGCGATCACAGTGAAGACAGTGGCAACATTTACAGCATGCTGGTTTCCCTCCAGTCCCCAAGCTTGACTTGCAACAGTTTATCACAGAAATATCTTTTACTGATAAAAAGTAACCTCTCTGTTCAGTTAATTTCACCCATAAAGATGTTGAATAATATGAACAGGAATGATTTTGCTTCTTTTTCCACATATATTTACCATGTGTAGCATATTTGGAAAACTGAAATCTACTGAAGCACTTCTACAGGATATTTGGCCCACTACAGACCCCATCCACACTGCCTAAGTAGAAAGATTTCTTACCCTGGTTTCATAAAAACTCTGCCAAAGTGAATCTGTGCGTGAAGATCAATATCCAGCACCTGTTTAAGATAGTCCTGTTCAAATTCAAAAGAGAAAATCAGTTAAGTAACATCAAAGTGTCTTACACCATCTAAGCATTCAAAGCAATTAATTAATATCAAATGAAGATGAAAGACTTTTCATATCCTGAAAGTGCTACAGTCCAGTGGGGAATTTCCAGTATTCAAAAAAAGTATTTTCAAAGAGATGTGGTGAAGAACAGACTCAGTGTAGGTGCCAAACCTGACTCCAAGAGGACATAGTAATGCATTTACTTAAACATCAGCTGCAGCACCAGAATCTTAGAGGACCCCATAAATACCTACTACTAAAACATTCTCTACAACAAAGATGGAAAAAACCTGTATGGTTCAAAGTTAAGATTTAAAATCATCAAGTTATTTAATTTTTGCCACTGAAGCTATCTAGTAGTAGATTTAGAAATCTCTTAGTACTTCTGAAATCAACACTGTCCTGTAGAAATCATAGTTTTCCAGGATACTGTAATTACTGCAATTTCTTGGGGACACCGTCTAATTCACAGTGGCTGGGGTTAACAGTCCTTAGAAAGAAAAAACTGTGGATAGCTTGTGTGTAAAAGTTAAATGATTTTGCATAAATACAATTAATCCAGTTACTAAACCAAATTGAGTTACTTGTTTAGTCTTTCTTGAAACTTGCTGTGTTTCAAGATGTAGTATCCTGTCTGTTGTGTTTAGTGAGATTTAAGACAAAGGACATAGTCATCTGTGGAGACAGATTATTGTAGCAGTAAATCTGAAGCTCCCTTGCAGTTTTCCCATCTTTCTCTTTTTTGTCTTTTTAGTGTGTGCTCAAATACTTAGAAAGCAGCAACTTTTTTCAACCAGGCATGAATTCTAAATAATTTTTTATTTTCTATTTGTTTTCTGGATGCTCACAGTTATTTCATTAAAACTGCTGAAAGCTCAGTATTACAGGGGTAACCATCAGTGGAATATAGAGTCTATGACTTCAAGCTGTTGCCTCAAATTCAGACTGGAGAGAAATTAGCTAGAAGGCATGAACACCTGCAAGATGATCCAGCAGTCCAGTCACCTCCAAGTGTTCCTATGTCTGCACTATGTTGCTGTGTTCCCAATTTAAAGAGGAGCACTTGTCCTTGATTATTTTTCTAGGACTAGTGAGGACAATAATGGGATTGAAAGTAATTGACACTGGTTTAACTACTTATCCATTTTCATGATGTATCCAACAACATGATTTCTACTTAGAAAAGTGACAAAAACAGCATTCATGTTTGGCATCTCCAAATGACTGCCTTTAGTATCTGATATTATAAAAGGAGAGACGTTTCTTTTACCTGCCAAACTCACAGATTCAGCATGAGATCAAAAAGTAATCTGAGTTTTCCTTGAGTCATGATTAATAAATGTCCTGCAGGTTCATCTACGCCCCACCAGTATCTGTGTATCCCTATTTTCTTTGATGGTTTTGGCACAGGGATTATCAACAGGAACTCAATCAACAATTCTGTTAATGATTCAAAAGGCAAATATATCAGCTCACTGTGTCTCATAGTACTGCCTCTGCAGGACTATCAGGCGCAAAATGTGATAAAACTATTTTTGTAACAGATACAGCTTTGGCATATTCAGGAGACAGATCTGCTGAGCAAGAATGAGCTATTTATATACTCAGGTTGCTTTTCAAAGTGCTTTCAAAGTAGCTTTATTCCATCTACTTTTACCTGCTCTAAGAATAAAAAGAAGTCTGTTGCCTTCATGTGCCATTAACCAAATACCTTACTCATCATAATTATATAAATTATTCCTTAAATAAAAACACATTTGCAGATCAAGAAATAGAACCTTCCCTGTTGTACAGTAATAAGAACATAGGGAATGAGGATAGTGCTGGAGAGTATTTTCTTGATTAGTTCACATTTAAGTGTTCCAAAAAAGTAAGATCCCTTTTTAAATAAACATTAATACAAAGGTAGAAGCTCTGACGATAGACTCTGGCTTGACATTCTTACATATATTGTAGGAAGTCACACTTAAATTTAGCATACCTTTTCCCCCATAGATACACCTCCTGATGTAATGATGACATCAGCACGGCTGATACCCTCATTCAGTGCATTCAGTAAATCATCTGGGCTACAGAAAAGAACAGGCAAGTGGATTAGTGGCATGGAACTAGTACGAGTTGTAGTGTAAGAAAGTGTCTGTGTACATACAGAGATGTATACACACACATGAATTTTAAGAAAGAGATACAGCTCTTGGATAATATAAGATCTTTTCCTTATTAACCCTGCTCTACTCAATACATTCTCATTAAGTGAACACCACACCGTTTGGCACCTTTCTGTCTAACAGCTTTGCAGCAGGAACATTGGGATACTTTAGGCTGGGACTGAAAAACACTAACATAGATGTCAAAAAGTATGCAATTTGCACAGTAGGTAGCAATACAAATTATGATTTAGATGAACTGACAGGGCTATATAAAGGGACCTGACCCATGAAAATTACTGGCCACCAAGCAGGCTGCAGTACTACCTGCCCAGCTTACTTGATGTGTGCAAAACTAGGGTTAAGACTCCACTTAAAACTTTCATTAACGAAAAGTTGGAATAAATCCTTTGTCTATCTTCTCCATTAGAGGGCTCTGCAGCAAAATCAGCTGTACATCCACTTCATCCTGAAAAAACACAATGTTCAAATGTCTACTTAACTTCCTGAGAAACAGTCTAAAGGGAGACCCGACGTCCTCCATACGAAGAGTATAACTGCAAAGATGAAGGATAGAAGCTGAGTGTATTTCAGTTTTGGTGTCTTAACTATTTTCTTTTGGGTTTTTTTTGAGATCTAAACTAGTGGAGAAACTTAATCATACAGCTTACATAAGACCAAAGGAATTCAAAAGAATTCTCAATTTATTAAATACCTACTTCAACATTTGCAAACTGACCAGAAGCTGATCAGTTGCTATGACTGTATGTAATGGTCCTTCAACAGCATGTTTTCATTTAGTGATTCTCAAAGCTTTTCATGGAAGGGTGTTCCTTCTTAGACTACTAGTGATTGTATATTCACCTAGAATACAGCACCGCAGTTAAATGCCACACTACAATTACAAAATACCATTATTGGTTATCAAGGCTTTGCAGGCGGCAGGTGGCATGTGGGCTGTCCTTTGGGAGCTTTGGCTAGATTTCAATAAAAGACAGAATCACTGCAGTTGTTTTGGGGTTTGAGCTGGAAACAGGAAAATTAGAACTACTAGGCAAGTCCTGGTTGACCTTTCAGAGACTAACAGAAACAGTGTATTTCAAAAGGTCTCAGAAAGGCAAATCCTTTCTTCTGAGCATCCTGTCTTTGCCCACGGCTTATTGAAATCAAAGCAGCAGCTAGCATTATGTGGTGCTGTGCACACTACAATTTATGTCACACAAGAAAGACTTTGCTCCCTCACTGAATAGGCATCTCAAGTGCATGCAACCCTGCACCCCCCTCACCTCCTCACCAGAGAGCCCTCTTAACCTGGTCATGCCTTACAGCCAGAAAGACTCAAGGCCCTTTCTCCACCATGTCTAGTGACTGATGCAGCATCTTCTTTGGTATCACAGTGTGGGTATTCTGGAAAGCTTTTCTATTTGTGTTTGGTTGCATCTACTGTTTAGGGTCGTATTTCTTTGTAAGAGGTAGGCAACAAACTACAGCAAATCTGCCCTAAAGAAGCGCAGATTGCTGGTGCCATGCAGCAGGCTACAATCAATCAGACAGAATTATATCCCACCATTTTTTTAGAGGAAACGGTGGTTTCAGGTATTGTGGTATGCCTCCATAACTTTTGTTTAGTGTACTGGGTATTTTTGATACTCTAAATGGCCTATAATGAATGTCTAAATTCTGTTTTCTTTGGGAGAAAATACAGAACACACGGATTTGAGCAAAACTATCTTCTTTGCTCTTCAGGAAACAAACATTTTCTCAGCTGCCCCTTCTAAAATCTCAGGATCATTTTATCCAAAATCCAGCACAAGCCTTCACTAACTGTTGAAGGCAAGAGGAAAGAAGCAAGTTTGCTGTTGACTACAGTCAGTATCTTCTTCAGAACTAAACATTTCATATTGATTGTCTAATAAATAATCTGTATGTAGTAGGATACTGCTTAAGATTATTATAGAGTTTTTAATAGGAGAAGTCTCTCAAGATCTAAGCATTCCTTAAACCTTGCCAATGAGGACTGGAGTGCAGACTGGAATGCAATAAGGAATACATATTCTTTACACAGGTTGATAGAGGTCTTCCTGAAGCTCAATGACAGTCAGCCACACTACAATTACCAGGCTAAGACTGCTTTCAGTGTATTTTTCTCATTAGGTTGTGATGCAGCTGAGGACCTTTCTGGAGCTTGCTTCAGGCTGTTTCATTTTATCTTGCTTAATTATTTAAGAGTTATCCATAGGTAGCAAGACAATCTGTCTGAGGACATCCTAAGTCTGAATTATGAAGCGTGCTTGTTTTTAGTTGTGGTTTGAGAATAATGGAAAACAGTGAAAAGCAGTCAAATGTATATTGAACTGTTGTTAAACAGAATGAAAGTTCTCCTACTTACATGCCAAATATATATAAAATTACTTAACAAAGGAAAAAACCAAACAAACCCAAAATAAGCCCAAACTCAGACCAGGTGAGGACTCAATTCACACCTTTGTTTATGAGGGTAGCATATCACTGGAGTAGTTCATCATATATTTTTTTTTTATTACGTGTCATATAAAACGTTGAAATTAGTGGAGCTGGTGTATTTCTATTTTTAGCATTTCCAGTTGAATTACCTGTATATTATATCCCTTTCTTTACCATCTGTGTTACGCAAGACATTTAAAAATTCTACCACTAAAACTTTATGCAACCAATAGCACTGCCTATCACCTTCAGATAGTTGCAAAATGCACTGAATCCTTCCAAAATCAAAGATGTGATAGAAATTTTATTATAATAAGTGGAATTATTATGCTAGCTTGGCTTTTATTCTGACGAAGAGACATTTACAGAATTCTCTCTCTTTCCTTTGCAGAAAGTTTCTCTCTTTTTAACACATTGGTCACATTGCTTTTTGTCACTCAAGTCTGTCTAACTTTCTATCCTACTTGAGTTTGGCAGTTCCATGACTCAGCAATTAACACAAAACACTCCATACAGAAGTCACCTGCTGTAATCTTCAATCAACACTGCAGCAAACATTTTCCTTGCCTTTAGTTGATTTAATGCAGAGAGTTACCATTCAAATGTCTATTAACACATATTTGATAGAATCAGATAAGAAGATGCTACTTCTTGTTTAATTTGTTGCACAGCAATGAGCAGCTTCTCCTTTGGATTGTCATGGAAAAAGAATAAAGTGAAGACAATTAACTTATGAAAGAATAGACAACTTCGGCATCTGAGCATAAGAGGAAAAGATTGTTCAAAAAGGCCTGTGACAAATAACCATGAAGCTGAGAAATAAAACTCACTGAGCAGGTACAAATCAAACTATGTTCTGGCCATTGGCAGGGACAGGATACAGGATTAGCTAGACTAATGGTCTAATTTAGTATGACAAATACTTTAAAATGTCTTATGAAAGTGCAACTCTTGGATTTTTTTTTTCCTTCATGGACAGAACTGTAACAGGTCCTCAAATATAATGGTGAATACCTTAATCAATGTAAAGTAGATTTTGATGGGAAGTCTCATTTCCAGATGGTAAAACTGTTCTGTTTCAGTAGGCGATTTTCAAAGTCAGAGTGACACTGTGCACAAGAAGGGAGTGCACTTTTCTAACATGCTGCAATGGATTGCAAAAATTACATTCCCTCTATGTTTCATATCACATCCCAGCATCTTCTATAAATACAACTACGAAAAATTGTTCTAGAACAATTACACACAGTTTATGAAACTATTCATATAGGTAAGAAAGCACAAATCTAACCTTTTTATCAACAGTAGAAATCCCCATCTACAGCAAATTGTGTCTGTACAAATATTATATGTATTGTACATATATTTTTGAAACTGCAGACATAATACTTGCATAAAGAAACCATGTACTTTTAAGTATACCTTTATATTATCTGCTAATATTGTCTGTCAGATAAACAGAGTATAGATGTCACTACCCCAGTTTCCTGAGCCTCTTTATACAGAATGGGACAGAATGAGCAGTACAATCTGGAAATTAGTCGGAGGGTGTCTGCTGTATAGCGGCAGCAGGATATGTAGAATCCAATAAGCAGATGCATGACATTGCAGTTGACATGCCACTTGATTTCATTAATTTGAAGAGAGGGCTTGCAGGATGGCAGCATACCAGAATAGGAACGCTTTCTGGATTCATGAAAAATTCTGATTATCAAAGCTAGTTTGTGGCAAACTGTTACACAGCACTTGATTACTAAGCTGTCTTTGAACTGAAAAGATACGAATGAGCTTTAAAGCTTGAACAGGAAAATTATGCAAGCCTCATTAAAACAGACATCAGCCATGTAGGAGATCTTTTCCTTTATCTCCCTCAAAAGAAAGTACAGTACAGCCAAGAATTCTCAGTGGTTTAAGTGGCATTTTGAAGTACCCTAAATTGCAGTGTAATTTTCTCTTTCAAATTGAAATCAACATCTGTTAATTCACTTCTGTTGATCCTATTGTGAGCTTCACTGCCATTAATTATAAATCTGTCAGCCTTTTCAGTGATACAACCCTTAACACCAGCAGTTTGATACATGCAATTAAAATGCTCAGTGTTATAATTTAATTTAGAAAATAAGTAACAACAAATGGTGATCTGCATCACCTACTACTTTGCAGTAAAATGAGTTATCCCTGTAAAAATCAAACTGGAACATTCAGTTAGGACTGACTTATCAAGCCATTGTCAAAGCACAAAATCCATAGTTCACTACTAATTTCCAGGACCATTTCCACCAAGTTCTTTGCCACAGTAGTCTCATTCATTCAGATTAACCTCAATACCTGACAGACATTTCCAGTCCTTGCTGTTCATTGCCATATACAGCTATTACTGTTGGGTGGCTAATAGAAACACTTGTACTGTACTCCGGCTTTTATAAATCCAGGTCTTCTGGAAACCCGTACTTGCAGAATTTGTGCATGCAAACCATCACAGTTAGCCCCTTAAACCTGAGTGCTTTATGGATATATTGAACATAGATACATAAAGATATGCATGCACTATAATGCACCAGAGGCATGCAGAAGTGTCTATTGTGAGTACAAAAGCAGAGCTCAGTAACCTTTCTTGCCTACTGCTTTATCTTATTTGAAAGCATCTCAAGTATTTCAGCTATATGCGGAAATAATGACCCCTTCAGACACGATTCCTCACAGATTCAGCAGAGCTACAGGTTCCTGGATGCACAGTGAAAACTGAAGTATTACCAGTGATCCTACATCGATCACACACTAAAGACCAAAGGAGACCAGCTGCTCCTCTAAACTACAGCAGTAGACTGCAAACTTCAAAAGCCTATGTGCCATTTAGCGCATTCTGGTCATGCCCGCACAAACTGGGAACAGTGGTTTGTGCTGATTTTGCATCTTACGACATCTTTTTTCAGCTAAACAGATCTCCCAGAAGAGGACATATAACTAAGGTACAAGGACCTGTCAGAAATTCCTCTTGTATGCAAAGATCCCAATCAAGCTTCCAGTTCCACATCAGAAAACAAAAGAAACACCTCCAAGACAACAAAAACTTTACCAAAGTAAAACTTTCATAAAAAACAAAACCCAAAGATATTGTACTTACTGTACTCAAACAGAGATCTCATCAAGCTCAATGACATTTCCGTTTGAGGAAAGATGGGATATGGATTTGATCCTTTATGATTGACATTTATTTTTCCTCTTGTGCTCATTCAGTTGAGGTGACAGATTTCAAAATGAATAGATGAATGCAGCTAGGCATAAAGACAAAGCCTGTCATACACTTTTCACCTCAGGGCCAACAGGAATATTTTGTGTATCAGTAATTTGCAGGATGCAGATTAGTGATTAGGTGCTATATTAGGTTTAGCCAGCTAAACCTCATCTTCTGTGGAATGTAATATTGAATGCAATCTAATGAATATATTTCAATGTATTTCAATGTATGTATTCAATGACTGAATATTTGAATGTAATAGGAATTCTGTGTTTTGAATAGTCTGGTTTTCTAAGGCAGAAGAAGATACGATTTTGATGATATATGTAGGAACATATGGGCACTCTTCTGAAACTGTATTTGTTTCAAAATTCTCCAGTGTATTTCATCATGTTCTTACAATGTTTCTTCCTTCTACTTCAGTGGTATTTCCCTTTGAACAGATCACTTTGAACAGATGCACAATGTTTTCCCTAAGAATACAGGCCAGCTTGTGAGGAAAGCTGGAATAATTACAGCAGCTTCTGGCTTGTTCAACATGACTATGTAAGTTTTGTCTATCTCATAACAACATAAAAGAATCTGTCTTTGCTACTTTTTGCTGGTCCTTTAACTGCTGCTGCTGCAAATACAAATGCTATTTTGCAGAGTGTTCTTTTTCATGTTACATTTATGAACTCAAAGAGACTTTGATCAGAGGTCTTCAACTCTTGCTGAAGTTACCATGAGATCAGCCTAATGACTTCAGCTTTTTCTCTATCTCTGTATCTTGATGACAACTGCACTGTTTTCATGAACTATTTCAGAAGACTTCCACTCATATATATGCCAGAACAACAAGAGAGTAGAAAGGTCAGAAAAAGAGATAGCCATGGGAGTTCCACAGGAAAAGGTCCCACTTTGCAGAAGCCAGGGGCTTCTGTACTACGGAACATTCCTACATGAAGGAGTTTACTTTGTTGATGGTTGGGTCCTGAGCTGCATTCTTGTCTGCTGCTGGTGTACATTCATCTGCAAGCATTTGCTTGTGAATTGTAATTACTATTTTTTTCATCAATGCTGAAAGAACAGGACCTTTGATCGAACACGAGCTTTGATAATTCAGGTGTTGTCGATTATATTAAGCCCTGAATGTAAGAAAAGGCCTGAGAACAGCTGGTTGCATTAATTATCCCTGAATACTTCACTGGCTGGAGAAAATTAATCCTATCCCAATGCTTTCCAGAAGTGTATTAGTTTTTCTGAAAAGTTCGCTGGCATTTCACTAGTAAAGATAATAGCTTCTGTTTAATCTTCCTTCTCATGAAAGAGGAGAATCTCTATGGATTCACTGAAACGTTTTCACTTTTGGAGTGAAAAATATTCAATAGTTGTAGCTGGATTGAAATAATATGACATATATATATAACTTATATAAGATAATATATATAACTGATTATACAACTTATATATAACATGTATAACTTATTATGTAAGTTATATATATAACATTATATAACTTATGTATAATTGAGTGAAGTGTACACCACACAATACAATAATCAATGTCTCAGTAATCAGACATTGCTTGTCAGTAAAGATGACAGGGCACTGGTGAGTCCGAAGAGTAAATGTGGTTCTGCAGTTAATTCTTTCAGACATAACTGAAAGTGAAATAGTATGAATAATGCAATTAGTGACAATTGCTTATATGTTGCAAACAGTATTACAAAGTCTGACATGCAGTGACATGGTATTTGGTACATTATGGTATAACGGAATTTCTTACATTTTCATTTGCTTTAACTTCAATTTTAAGTAAAAGTAAATTTTAAATAAATTTAAACTGAATTTAAGGTAAATTCATCCCTTGTGTAAATGGATATAACTGCTACTGAACTACAGTATGGATGTCTCTATGACAGGTAGAAATGCAGTCCCTAAAGGCAATGCTTCCAAATGGAGGCTTTCTCTGTAAAGCTCCACTTTTTACAGAATCACAAGTTAGTCACTTGGAAAAATGTCTGTTTTCAGAAGAAAATGAGTTGGAAGCCACATTTCAGAGACAACATAAAAAGGCCTTTTAAAATTCCGTCATCAGCTATGTCTTAAACCAAAGTCATTTTTTTAGAAAATGTCAAATGAAGTATGACATAGATTTTTGTTTACTAAAACATAGTACAAATTATCCAAGAAGAGTAAATTACAGTTTATTAGAAATAAGTGAAAAGAAGGAACTGAAAGAGAAACTTACTCTGCCTGAGATCAGCAAGTCAATTTTTTGACAGTTGTTAGCTGACAGAAGGAACTAGACCTTCATTTGTGTCTAGGATACTGGACTATATTCCTTCAAGCACAAAGATGGGAGCAGAAGCATTTTCCTACTGCTCATGCTTTGGGTAGCAAGATTTTATTCTAGAGTCCATTTTTTTTGTTGATGCTTGCCCCAGAACTGATTAGAAGAGCCAAATGGCTCATTTAATGTGTCCTCTGGATTTAGGCTATTAGCAATGATACATGACTTCTATGGGGTTTCCCAAGTTGATCACCTGCTTGGTAGCTTCCAGCTTCTAAGCAATTTCTGATAAAGCAGACAGTCTATATTATGTTATTCACATTCATCTTAAATGTTTTAAAGATGACAGGTTCTCATAAGCTAACTGCAGTTCATTTTTTCGGGATATGTTGTGTACAGCTTAAGATTCTAATGGGTTGATCTTTTTAGTCAATTTAATGAGGAAAACCTAAATTTATGACAACCTGGCTTCAGCATGAACAACCAATTGCTAAACAATTTTAGAAGGCTAAGGATATAGCAGGTTGATATAATAATGAGTACAGAAACTTGTTTTTCTAGTATGCAAAGTAAGCATTAAGCTACAATTCAATCCTCCAAATTTTTGTTATAAAAACAGGCCGATTAACTTCAAGTGAGGATCCTCACATGAATGAAGTTTTTGGGTACTAGCCCACCACAGGTTTTTCATTACTTTTCAGCCTGTATTTGTTTCCTATAAGAATCAAAATATAGAAACTAATTTTTGTTTGTTAATGGAGAAAATGACAGGTGGTAAGCCCTCCCTCTGTTATCACTCCTGCCCCTTTGGCCTGTCTGTGATAGGAGGTAAGTTCTGTAAATTAATCTATATTATTAAGCCATCCTCCTAAATAAGATCTAGCACACAATTGTACATGTATTTTAGAAAAAAAGTGTACTGATAGTTTAGAGATTTCATGAGCATTCCAGTTAGCCTGCTCTAGAGATGATCAGCATGTTAATGGAAAAACAAGTATGCAGGTATGACTGAAGAGTCTTAACCGTGATTTCCCTAGAGCTGTACTCTGCTACTACCTTCAAGCAGGTTTCTTCCTAATTTGCTGCATTTTTAAAGGGAAAAGACTTGATGGATAAAGATATTTGCTGCTACTGGTGAGTAATGTAAACATTCTTGGTATTAACAGAACTTCAATTTTACTAATGTTGTGGAGCCATGTATGTCTACAGTGCACTGGTGCATAAGAACCTAACTGACAAGGCAATGTTATTTAATAGACAGAATAAAATATCATTTCCTTCTGTATGGCAACAACCTGTAAAACCTGTGCTTCAAGCTCTGTACTGACAGACATTTAGTCAAGCCTGCCTGTGAGCATGCATGTGTCTCAACTTCCCAAGTGTTTTAAAAACAGTGCTCACCAATCTGGTAGGCCTGTCTCTGCAGTGTTCTGGAAGCTCTGTGTCCCTTCTTCTTTAAAAACATCTGGCTTCCTGAGGGTAGAGGAAGTAGAAGGGGTATAATAAAGAGCTAGGGAAGGAGAGAGGCTCCTGGGGTGAAAGGAATACTCTGTGCCCAGCTGTGTTCCCCTTAGTGGCTCTGAATATTCAAAATCATCATGGGAAATGCTTCCTCTCTGCAAGGCCAGCCAACAGAAGAGACAAGGGAGTTCATGGGAACACTTTTCTGTCATGGTTTTGACAGGGTTCTCACAAGGATGAAAAGTGAAGTTGTGGGTGAATTTAGGCTCAACTGGGCATGCCAACAATGCATAGTTCATCTTTTCTTGCAGAGTCTATGGAGAAACTTCTTTACTCTTGACTTGCAGGCAAAACAAAATGAAGCATTAAACACTGACATTTTGGAAGGAGGACCACAGATAATAATGTGAAAATATTTGCAGATGTGCCCTATTGAAACATTTTTACTCACACTTTCTAGCTTCTTATTCAGGAAAGGGTCTCAAGGCATATTAAATGTCACCTTCTTGACTACAAGGGGAATGGGCTGTATATATCCTAATTTTAGACCTCCACAGTCAGTAAAGATGCCACTTCATTCATGAGAAGCTTCATACTGAGCTACCCTGCCCCAAGAGATAGGATTAGAAAAAATGTCCAAAACTGAGAAAGTTACTGATATCAGGACCTTATTTAAAATTATGTTTTGCTATGAATTCCTGTTTTATGAAGACAGCATTTCCTTTCACATACACTTCTTCCAAGCCAGTTTCACTGGGAAGAAATAATCATTAAATAGCATTCTTTATAACAGAAATATGAAATAAGCTGAAATCTGTCTAGATACTCTTAAATGTAGGACAAATAAATGTAAAATGTAAAACATCTTAATTAGAAACACAGATTTATAAATGTCTCTTAAAATAAAAATCTAAAATAAGATGTTTAGGATCGAAATAGAGCAGATCATGAATTGTCATTGTGCAACTCTTGAGCCCTTCTTTTCAGCAGGCTGGACTGTTAACAATAACAAAGTCAATCTCCCTTCACAGTCCTCAGCACAGGCTCAGTTCATCCTGCACATAGCAGCTGCTGTCTTTCATTTAGGTTGGACCAGATGATACTTGATAATACTTCAACCTTGCATTCTATGATTCGATTCTGTGATCATTTCAAATATCGCTTCTGGGCAAACAGAGATCTTGTCTGACTGGGGAATGTGAGGAGACTAAGCCTGCATGCCTGCACTATTCTTACACTGTTACGTGTGCACATAGACACTGCTACATGTAGTCTAAAATCCTCTTTATTGTTTTGTAAATCCTTGCCTGGTTTCTCCTCAAATGTCATCATGGAAATGGTTTGTCAGATCAGATGCATACTAATGTTGTTCGGAAGTCACGGAAAAATGTTAAAACTATTCAGGTTTTAAGTTTAGGTGTCTATATCCTTCTGATAGTTTTCCCAAGATACCCATTTCCTCAAATGGCTTCAGTCCCTCATTTGTTCTTATATTTACCACCAGAGAACAAAGTCAGTCTGTTTCTCAAATAAGGTCACTATGTCAGGAAGTGTCATACAAAAGACTTTCAGATTTCATAAGTGATCCCAGATTCTGGTTTACTCGTCAGCATTACAGACAGGAGTCTCAAAAACCAACAACTTTTTCTAGTAAGGTTCTAAATCCTAAAAGTACTCTGACTCTCACAATACTCCTCTCCCAGAAGACAGACTGAAACTACAGATGTTTCTAAACACAGTGAATCACAGAGATAAGGAAATCAAAAGCATCTTATTGAAAATTACAGAAAGTTTTACATTCATTTGAGCATCACATATTAAAATACCCAAAGCTCTGACTGGCACTGTGTCTTTAAAGATAACTGTTGCTGTGTTATTTCTGCTGATACTGGTCTACTGGTTTGTGCCTCTACTACATACTGCCCATTAGTAGAACATGAAAATTAACTTAATTCTCTGAAGTAAGAGTTCAGAGATTATTTCTGAGAAGGAGAAATAATTTTGATAAGTCTCTCTGATTTGGTACTTATTAAAATCTGTGACCCCCCCTGAATTTGCTTCTGTTTGAACTGTAGATCACATTGAAATAAATATCCAATCTTGCTTTTAAATGAGTTTCTATCAAAGCATTTAATATGGTTTCCTATAAACTAATTACTTTCACTGTTTACAGCCTGAAATGCTGTAACTAATATCAAGCCATTGCTGCTGAAATAGAAACTTTATTCAATGTTTATTCTCTATGTGGCTCAGTATTACTGGAATGTAATCAGGTCATTATGTAAGATCTCCGTTGAACTAAACAGTCTGAGTTCTGATACTGTTGGAATATACGGTCCATCTTTTAGCCACTTAAAAAATTTAATGGTTCTTCTCTGAATTCTTGTTATGTTCTTTTCCTGGGAATACAAAGGTAAGATCAAAAATAACCTTCTAATTCTGCAGGAGATTTAGCTCTTTATACATATGCTAGAACTTATATTCAGCAGATTTCTTGCTACTATTCTCAAATCTCCTACATCTTTACTTTTTAGGATATAGTCCTCTATCCTGTAAATCTTACTTACATTCTTTAGTCATATTATATGTATACAAATAAAAAATATATATATTATATACAAAATCATACTTGGCTGTATGAATTAAGTACTAGTAAAGTTTTCTAAGTGATTCATATTGCTGAAACAGTGAGCCATCTTCAACATTCACCACTTCTTTGATCTCTCTGTATTTTACTGCCTTTATTAGTTTAAGTTATTTTCTTCTAGGCTATGAATAGTAAAATGTCAATCTTGAAAAATTTCTTAGTGACTTGGGAACCCAAATTCCTATATATGGTCTAGATAGAAGGGATGTTGAAAGTAGCTTAAGTGAATGATATTTTGGCTTCTAGAGGCTGAAGTTCTCGTCTAAACAGAACTTATGTCTCCAAGAATTTTTTTAAAATGTTAACACATGTCTCAAAACCAGAGTAGTTTTTATTTCCCTCCAGTAAGTACAGTTACAGATTCCCTCTGTTTTCTGGTACAGGAGGATTTTCACAGTATTCTGTCCTCTTTATTATTTGATTTTTAGTGTCATGTTCTACTACTGTGATTCTATAAATGCTAGGTCAGGAAGAAGTTTATGCTTGTGTTGAGGACAATTAGGAGAATGAGACACTGTTGTGCATTAGCTTTGCACCTGTCACCTCTACGGCATAAAATTTTATTACCTGTCACACTATGTAGTTTCCTACTGGTACAGAAGATCCCCTGGGCCTTGCACTGGCCCCTTTCACGGGTTCTTTTTTCCATCTCTCTTTTGACTCAAACATTTATTTGTGTTTTCTGAATATGTGCATTAGATGAGATGACAACTGACCTGAAGTTGGCTCTAATGATTATCAAGAGTTGTGACAGATATTAAACATTTCTGCTTCGAAAGAAGAATATTCTTCTAGAGAGGGCACAATGAAAGAGACCTCCATATCGGAATCACCTTCAAACTGTTACCCAGTGTCACTGGATTCATTAGGCTATGATCATACTTTATGACACCATCATTCTTTAGCAGATCTGGAACTGAATTCACTTCAGCAAAAACTAATATTGTGACATTTGATTTACAGCCTTTTCTCTGACAAGCCTTTTCTTGCAGTCATTTGTTAAACAATACTACTACTACTAAAAATTCTGTTCACAGTATATTTGATTGTACCCAAGCTGGACATTAAACTGGTGCTTGGAGAGGCTAGGATTCTGTGCCTGCATTCTGTCTATAACTCACTCATATGATAATACATGTCAAGTTGATATTGCATGAGAAATGTTGGAGTTAGAGCAGTTTCTCTGCTCTTCTCCCTCCACTCCAGATGTTCCATCTGAATGATAATACTAGTAATTACATGCAACCCACACAAGTACACAAGACTTAAACCTCTTTTTGAATGTAAAACATAAAATTCAAGCAGACTAAATCCTTTAATCAGATTGTAGCACCCTTTCAAAATATGGAAAGACTATTTGAAAGCCTTTATTTTAGGGATATCATGCAACAATGGTGTCACAATAGCAAGGGTGATTTTTAATGAGTTTACCTGTCACTTTGGAGCTCTATTTTGTCAAACAATATTGTCAAACAATATTGTCAAACAGTATGTGATAAAACAGACATATACAAATGAGAGACTAATCAATTTTAACATAGAAAAGCTCTCATATGCTGCTGATTTTATAAATACTACTGATAAATTTTAAAGCAACTGAGCAGATAAAGATGCAAATTTCCTAAATTTTTCTCCTACGAGGAGAGAGATATTTTTCTCTCTCTCCATTGTGTAATCACAGGCTCATAAATGAAAATGCATTTGGAAGCAGCTAATGTTATACTTGTCTCAGAGAAAAACAATAAAGGAATTAGAAAACAGAGAAAAGAATGCAGAGAAGGGGAAAATACACTCATGCAAACAAAGGCAAAACTAAAGGAAATTGAATTCATTACATATGTAATCAAAATTCTTCAGCAAGTTCAATAAAATAGTCTCTCTTAGAAGGAAAACTCAAAATGGAAGATGGCTCTTTAAAACGGAAGTCCATGCTATTTTGCTAGGACTAAACTTTAGAGCTTTAAATAAACAGTGGATACAAAGAACACCACAAATGAAATAATCAGACACAAAAATATCTTGATAATTAAGTTAATCGTTCTACAGATCAGATCAAAGATGTAACTCTTGTTTTATCAATGGTTTCTAAAGAGCCAAATAATTTCTTTGACTACAAGCAAAGCAAATTAAACTAGAACCCTTTCCAACTTGGTCTTGTTACATGAGACAACATTCAAAAGTACATTGGAATACCAGCTTTAACTGGCCAATTGTTTTTGCAATTTTTTGACAAGTTATTCAGCTATTCACACAAAGATGAAAGAGACAACAGTAAGAACATCAGAAGGGTTCTTTCTTTTTCTGTTCTTGCATTTGTTATTTTTGGAATAATTTTGGAAATGGATCTTCCATTTCTACTCAGAGATGTGTGCTTATCAAACAGCTTGCTTTTTATGTGCTAAGAACACAAATAGAGAAAATCTTGGCTTCTAGCCAGATGTAGCTTCAGCTGTATCACATCTTCCAGGTTTGTTATCTTTTCCTATTGCTTCCTTCTAGGATTTTAATTGTAGATCTCATCTATGTGTTTTGAGCTTGCTGTTTTCATTTCGAATATTGAGTAATACATACAATTTATGAGAATGGAAACAAACAATGACAACCTCAGAAATTGTTAAGATGCTCAAAAAATAAAGAAATTGTTGGTTTCACCTGAAAATTCAAATATTGGCTAAAGTGAGACTTGAGTGGCCAGTTCAAAATGTAACTCACGTATGATTAGTAAGCAAAGGTATTTTTGAAGTGTTCCTAACTACTCTGCAGACACTCACAGACATTCTATGTGCTTTCCCATCCTTTCATATTCTCTGTTTGAATGTGTTTACATCTATCACAATTCCAGGCTATGAAGCAGCTGCACGAGCTATTTTCGTCCCTAAACACATGCGAAACATAACGCTGAACTGAAATGTAGGAATATTTACCTCTGTCTCTGCACATACTACTCTAAACCAATTTGAATATTAGCTCCGTAAATATGACTGACAGAATTTCCATGCTTGTTAAAATCTTGACTGGTTACAACAATAATACTGCTCAACTGCACTCCTTATCATCTGCTTTCTCAAACTCTTATGGTACACAGAGACACTGCTAGTAAAATGGAGGAAAAATTTACTCAATTTAAAATGTATATGCAAAAAGAAACAGAAAAAAAAAAGAATATAACACCCAAGTGCAAAATATGGGAATGAAGAAATTCCTTACAGTGATAGCTTCAAAGGAAAAATTACAAATCTTTAATTTTCCCTTCTAAGAAGTATTGTTTGCCAGTTATTTTTACTACATCTATTTTAGTACAGGTATTTCAGGCACATAAAATCTTTCTTTTTTTCACTCTTTAGATACATACTATACATACAAAATACACATACATATACATATGAGCATGAACACACGCACACACACACACACATAATCTATGGCTTAACTCTAGTAAACCATGTAACAGACACTGAAGGCTTGTTCACTTTTTCTATAAACATGCTAACTAAAACAGCAAAATTGTACCCTTTGTAAGTCTCTTGCATTTGTTCAACATTTGCTTAGTAGCTTTATTACATAATGAAATAATACCATACTTACTCTCAAACTAACTTACACAATCAGATTTTTCCTTTGACTGAAACAGAACCACAGATGTATTTTGTTGTAAAGGGGACTGTAGTTGTTTAGCCTGGAGTAAAGAAGGCTCAGAGAAGACCTTATCACTATCTATAACTACCTTCAGGAGGTTGTAATGAGGGAGGTGTTGGTCCCTTTTCCCAAGTGATATGATGAGAGGAAATGGCTTCAAATTATGTGAGGGGAGTTTAGTTTGATATTAGGAAAAATTTCTGCACCTAAAGGGTTGTCAAGCATTAGAACAGGCTGCTCAGAGAAGTGGCTGAGTTGCCATTCCTGGAGGTATTTTTAAAGACGCATAGACATGGCACTTAGGGACATGGTTTAGCGGTGGATTTGGCAGTGCTCAGTTAACCATTGAACTCAATGATCTTTAAGTTCTTATGGAACCTAAATGATTCTATGATCCTATGGCTCTAAAATTATTTGTTATTTATTACTGAAAGCCTTCAAGATTATATATCTTCACAGACACTCCATGCCTAGGAGGTCACAGAAAAAATTCCTGAAGGCAATGGAGCACATAGTGGTATTTTTGCACAATGACCTTCAACTGTTGTTGACTTTATAGCAAATTTGAGACTACAACTATTTGGTTAGGACAAGGCCGTAAAGAATAAACAAGCTTTACATTCTCATGGACAGTCTCATGAGCTTAGACTCTGCTCTCATAAAATCACCACCTGAAACTAGAAACATTCATAGGCAGAAGGTTTTTGATATGTATTGGTATTTGCAATAACAATGTTTTCCCAGGCCAGAGGAGCAATAAGGATGCCTGAATGCAGTCAGTGAAAGTATCCAGGAGGGTGTGCTTTTCCTGAGATCACAACAACTGCTGTAATTGCTGTGCATCACATTCCCCACATGAACACTTCAAATGCAACTGCATGTCAAGAAGCCACCATTCAGGCTGGTTCGCTATTGTAAAACCACACAGTGGTTGGCCCACTCATGTATTTTCTCTCAAACCAGCCATGTTTTGTACTGAATCCTGCACAAAGGAAGACTGGTTTTGAAACAAGCTGTTCCCTAGCAGTAACCTTGTCTCCCTGCTTGGAAATTTTGTTGTCAATGAATGTGGAAAGTGGATGCTGAAATTCACTACTTCCTTTCAATTTTTTTTTTTTCCACTTCTTTCTGATCTGGCCTCACTTTTAACTACGTATAAGGAATACACGTTTCCTCAAAGAGGCAGAGGTGAACCTGAACAACTCCCCATCAAACCAAGTCTGTCAGTTGGTTTGATACCCAAAAAGAGAAACAAGAAAACTTGTTCAAAGCCTTTGCGGCACAATAAGTTGAGGAAATACATTATGCTGAGGAACTCAAGGCATGGATGACAGGCACTGCACAGCCTTGAAAAGGACAAAAGACTGAACACTTCAGTCACTTATCCTAGAGCTCTCAACAGGAGATGTTACTTTGCTACCACTAGGAAACAAGAAGCAATCACTGTCAGATGAATGGAAAGACTGATCACAGGTACTAGTCCGTGACAATCAAAGTAGAGACCATTAAAGGAAAAAAAATATTCACTCTTTCTAATTCTTTGATATGTTTCTGGAAATGTTGAGCAACATCCAGCAGTGAGGCCTTTCCCAAAAGACACTTACTCATCACCTGACAAAATTTTATACTCGAAATTAATTTTGTCATGGAAAATAACCCTGAGAAAAACTTTCCTTCTTTATTGGATCAGAATAAAGTAGAGTTGCTGTAGAAATGTCTCTTTTTGCATTTTCAAGTACGGTGCTTGTAATGATAGTGCAGCAATAAATACAATTTGCACAGTAATAGATGCTTCAATGAACAGAAGGCAAAACAAGATAAACACCATTGAATAAAAAAATTATCAAATTATCCATCTTAATATTAGAATAGACATTTATTTCTCTAATGAAAGGGGTAAAACATCTTCAAGATTTGCCCTGTCACAACATTGTCACACTTGCAATAAGTGACATTTTCTCTGTCATTTCTTTTTAACATGGATGCCATAAAGTGCACCACATGCATATGAAGTGACATCTTTACTAACACGTGGTACTTACTTATCTCCCACTATTCCCAAGTTGATTGTTGGATAGCCATGTTCTTGGATTGTAGCTAGGAGAGTTGAACGGTTACTATCCCGAATCTTTCCTGGCAAGAGGTCATCTTCAGGATTCAGTAGCTATAAAACCAGAAACATTTTCAGTCAGTCTACTTGCAATACTCTGCACAAGTAAGAATTTCTTCTTCATATGGGACAGAATATTAGACACCTATAATAAAATACAAATATGAAAAGTGATTTAGTGAATTTAATTTAATAAGATATATGCTTGTTTAATCCAATCCTCCATGTTGCTTACTTTGTTTCTATTGGTCCAAGCCCGCAAAACCTTCTTTCTTGAGTACCTGGCTTCTAATCTCAAACATTAGAAATCAAGCTACAGACTTTTAAGTTTCCAAGTTACTGCTTCTATTTAAATGCTTTCAAAGGAACCTCATTGATATTGCTCACCAGATTTAAAGGTACTAAAAGAAATTTTAAAGTTTGTTGTTTACTTACCAATAAAAATATTTTTTAAATGCAATAATCTTTATTGGAATAATAGACAGAAGTTTAAACCTTTGTTCTTATACCAATTACTGAATTGGACTAAAATCTTTCTTTCAAGATAGTATCATAGCAATTGCCTTACATCTATCCTACATTGCGGAATTTAAACTACAAAACATACATATGTAAACATATTTTACATAAAATAGGATTTTTTTTGTAGGACACAGAAGGACAACACAACATTGTTAGGAGGTAAATAATAATAAAAATGCCTATGTGAAAATTACAGCAATAGTATTGGGTAGCAAGGTCAGAATAACCGGAAGTGGAGCATGACTTAATTTTGATGCTTTGGCTAGCAGTTCTATTTCTGTGAAGATTCCCATAGGATGTTTAAGAAACCCACCATGTAGGGTCGGAATCAGATGATCTTAAGGTCCCTTCCAACCCTAACTATTCTATGACCCTATGATCTTTTTTAACACAAGATACAAAACAGAGCGGCCACATCAATAATGGACCCTTTGATGACATGCAAGAATCTTCAGTCATACAAAAGGCACTATTCGGAAAACCATCACCTGCAATCCTTGCAGCTCTCTGGATCTGTTCAATTAGCAGTATGTTTCCTGCAGGACACACCCTATTTATGTTACCAAATCTGACAAGATTCCCTCCCAGCAAGGCTGGCCTCTGTCACCCAGAGTACCCTGTAGTCACAAAGTAACCTTCACTGCAGTTGTGGAAGTTGTAAGGACCCCGCCAGATTACAAAATTCAACCTATTAAAAGCATCCAAAGTCATTCAAAATTTAACATATTCAAGCTGTATGGAATACAGCTATTGGGGTTTATGTTTACGTCTGAATTTCAAGAACTTTGTCTCATAAAACAGTCAAAATTATAGGTCGAACTTCAGTCTGTCTTTAAACTTCAAACTCACTTTATCTCAACCCACAAGTTCTTTTGCTTTTGCTCTCTTCCTGTTCTCTCTCCGTCCTGCTGTCGGAAGGAATGAGTGAGCATAGTTGCTGGCCAGGGTCAACTCCCACATATATAAAATCCCTAAATTAAGTTAATCCTGAATCTAATTTTTCAGATGTACTTAAAGCAATCAGAAAGCTGGTCTGCAGTTCTACCAATTGAAGATTATCTGGAATTCAACATGCGCGACTATTAAAATACTAAGACATTTGATAGTACAATTGAGTTTTCAAAGACAGGTTATCAGCCATTTGCACTACAGCTACAGAGGAGTGCTGCTCAAAAGAAATTACTCTTCCAGTCACGACTGGCAGTATAAATTACCTCCCTGACTACCCTACAGGTCCTCCCTTCCTGGCAGGAAAAAGCAGCTGGCATGGGGTTGGATACAGGACCAAAATTTTGGCAAAGACAGTGTGTGAGACTTGTAAGAGACCATCAAGGGAGAAAGCAAAGGCACAAGCACAATAGGCACAAGCAGCCTGTTATGGATTGATCACTCATTAAAATACCTCATGTCAGCACAAGCTGCAGCTCAAAAAGCAAGTCTACTTGGGAATAGGGTAGAAGCCACTTTCCAAAACCCTGTCCCAAGGAAGATACAGTAATTCAGACCTTCATCTAAACATACTTTTCTTACCTCGTTCCCTGTTGACATGACTGCAACCACTGGAAACTTGTTAACTTCTACTTCAGTTACTCCAACAGTTGCTAAGAGACCAATCTCAGATGGACCCATGTGGGTTCCTTTAGCCAACACACATTCACCTCTTTTAATGTCATGTCCTATAGGTCTGAGTGCAGAGAAAAATGAAAGAAAAACAGAATGAGATTGAAAGTACATTTTCTTGATTGGTCCTGCTTCAGGTAAGGAGTGTCCAGGGATGTTCACTAGTCAGATTTTCAAAATGTCAGTACTACTTATGGTTAAAAAATTACTATAAAAATCACCAGCCCTTCAATTCCCTACAAAGATATTTTACTGTTTACGAAGTAGGCTGTTACAGACCTGATATCTTGGCCTGGTCGAGCCTGCACCAGGATTCGAACCTCTAGTTCTTCAGTACCCTACGAAAACAAGGAGATCAAATACGGTCAGCAGGGTTATTCAGAGAAGATTAATTATCTTTAATTTCTCAGAAGTCTATACAGCTTACTGTACTTATTACACTGAGACCGTATGGTTTAAGCATCACCACTGTTCTCCTGACCCGTCAAGACTGTAATACAATACGTGCTAAAATGGAACTGCTTTCTAAGAAGTTCTCTCTTTGATGAGCTCACCAGCATTGAATATATAGTTTTACCTTCCTTTCCTTAATGATCTCTGCACTTATATATCTTCCTCATATTACGTCCTCTGTTTGTCTGTTGATCTAGTAATATCAAGCAGATTCTTTCTATTTCTCTCAGCCAACTCGATGTGCTCAAACAATTTCAAAAATGGCATTTCAAAAAGACCATTATTCTGACAGGCAATATATCACTACATCTGCAGAAAGACAGGAAGATGCTATATGCACTAACTGTTTCAGGATCTTCATGTCAATTCCTGCCGCGGAAACACCTACTTGAGAGCTTTGTACAAATCAGAACAAGTCCGATTTGACCACGTTTTTCATGAGGTTAAACCACAACAAGAGAGTGGCTTTAAAAGCCTGATGTCTACTTTAATATTAATGCTTACTTCTTCAGAATTTCAATGGGTTTTTGGTTCATTCAATGCAAGTAAGTGCCAATAAATAGCACATGACCTACACTGTTAATATTTGATTTATATGCCCTGCAAGCAGGTTGATGATATAGACACTCAGCTTTGACTGCTAGTCTGTCTGTAACACTAAAACTACAGTTGCTTACACTGGAACAAAATTTTTTTTTACATTATCATGTAGTGCTTCATACTTACAGTACCTCAAAGTTATAAATCGGACAATAATATTACAAGACAAACAGGCACATCATTGTCACTTGGAATTTTTACAGGAATGATACTGTTGCATAAAATACTGGGAGATGTCACTTTTCTTAAAGATGATATGAGCTGCATTTTCTGAGTTCAAACTAAGTGCTTTAAATTAAAGGCCCCAAGGTTAAAGTTAATGAATGTTGCGTTACGTTCAGATTGTGATTCTGTTTACCTACTGTGAAAATGGATAAATTAAACCAGGAAATTAACAAAAACATCAACCCTGAAAAACCTTATTTCTTACTTTATCACAGCATTTTCAAAGTATGTTTTAAATGCAAATTCTGTTTCTTTTATACCTGCTCCTCTTGTTTAAGAGAAGAGAGTATTTTTGGCTGCTAATATCCAAAATGGCTGTGCTGACGCCCAGGATGTCCTTTTATCTCCCTTATTCACATCTGAAGCTCTAAAAGATGCTTTAGCTTGAGATGAAAATCTGGGGCAACAGTTAGCCTAAGTATTATTTTATTTTCACAGCTCTGGGGGTGGTTGGCCAGTCATGAAGATCCAAATTTTCCATATTTTTGATAGATAGGAAGCTTCTAGGGAACCAAGAGGATACATCTGAGTAATAAAGAAGGTCCTATTTAGAACTCCTGGATTAGAGGAAACAAGGGGAAAAAAACGTGTTTTCGTAATTTAGTAATCCCAGGTTTGAAAAGCACAGTGGAAAGCAACTGTGGACAACACGGTGATGTGTGGAGATTATTATTTATGAAACTGATGGCTATCCCAGAGAGCTTTAGGAATACAAGAGAATTAAAGGTGGTTAGCGGTAAGGCTTGCAGGGAGGTATGGCATCTTCCATTTGGAGTGTAGCAGGCAGCATTCTTCTTCCTGTGTATTAATATATTTTAAACTATGTCTGAGTGGTTTACTTTGACGGTTGTTAACAGCCAGCATCCATGCTGATATATTGATGCTCAATCTTGATATAGGATCTAACTATTGTTTTGGTTGAACACACTGGGCTCCTTTTTCCTACAAGGTGACATGAAAACTCAAAATGAAAAGGATGTAGACATGTTTTTGCAAGGATCTTTCTTAATGATTGTGTATTTGGAAAGCTGATGAAAATTTATCTTCCTGCGGCATAGATGCAATTCCTTTCAGACCTGTGACTTCTACAGTCATTTGGGGAATGATTGGTATGATATTTGGATGGCACGGTTTAGTGGAAGGTGTCCCTCCCCATGGCAGGGGGGTTGGAACTAGATGATCTTAAGGTCCTTTCCAACCCTGACTATTCTGTGATTCTATGATTCTATATTTAAGTACTGCTACTGCAACTAGAGGTCAAGGAGCTCCTTTAAGAAGTACTTTGAGTCTTTTCAGAAGAACATTTTTAAGATGTTCAAGATTTCATGTTAGTTGAATCCCACCTCTGAAGGAGTTCTTAATGCTAAAAAGAATGGTATTCTTAAAATATGTAGCCGCCCAGGCACAAAAAAGACAGAAAAATAACTTAATATTGAAACTATACTAATTATTTATGTACAGGATTAGCAGAGTGGCATATTCAAGAACAAGTAGAAACTGAAGGGTACTATCTCACACTTACAGGCAGGAAAAGGAAGCTGAAGGTGGTTGATCATTTGGTGAAAACCTCAGTTTAAGCAAATAACAAAATAATCTGTTCTCACACGGACAGGAGAACACAGACAGAAAAAGTAAGATCCAGGAACAGAGTCATCCAGAGAAGTAAAAAATATCAGGTTATGATGTATGTTGCTCTGCAGCATGACAGTCCTCTCATGATGAGGTGGGCAATGGCCACAGAAAACTTGCTCAGTAAGGCTAATGGAATGATTAACAAGCATTAAAGGCATTAGTATATTTTACATGAAGATATAATCTATATATATATGCATCTGTAACCTCAAAGTGGGACTGACCTTGTTAGAAAGAAGGCCCGTCTAGACAGCTCGCTGACCTCAGACATAAAAATCTATGCATTTACTTATAGTAATAAGGCATAAGAAAGGATCATAAGAGCACGTTCCAGTTTTTGCTGTCTTCATCAGCTTTGAACACTAGAATTCATCTGCTTACACCCCAGCTGCAATCGCAATGCTAGCATAGAGCAATGGTGAAGTGGAACGGCTTGTAGGAACAGCAGCAGAAGAGCAAAGGCTGATTTGAGCAGAGAACCATGCACACAGTTAATTCCAAAACTGAACTTGGAAGTTGTGTCAAAAAGAGACTATCTTCTTGCCTTAAAATCTGTCAGATGATGGAAAACATGCCAATGGTGTCCTGAAATCACATCTGGGTCAGGTAATCATTCAGAAGGAATTCTTTGAACATGAAGTCTAAAATGGACTGTTTGGGATGGAGTTGTCTATGGATAGCTCTTGTACTTAATCAAAAAATCCCATTTTACTTCATTAAGACAACTGTGTGTACAGAATTAGTATTATAGTACTCATTTTTGCTGCGGTATTTTGCAGCATCTGTAAGATAGAGTGCCAATATGATTTATAGGCATGCTGGAAAATCTGTTCAAGCTAAACAGAGTTAAGACTATGTTCTGAGGGAACATGCACCTTATCCATTTGCTGGCTTTCAGAGGTCTTAAATTCAGTTAATTTTCCCATTTTAAAGGAGCACAGAGGTATACTGAAGAAACTTTAATAAAAACTGGGGGCACTTACTTCCCCTGTTACATAGTAAAACCCCTTATTTTAAATGTATGAGTTTATTGTAAGGTATGCGCACAAGACACATTCTCCAAAATCCACCAAATTCACCTTTGCTGAAATGAGACCAACTCTGATAAAACAGAACCATTTTCATAGCATAATTAAAAATTATCCAAGTTATCCCATGGATTATGCAGACTTAAAACAGTTCACTTTCCCACAGAAGATCATATTCCACTTTAATTATATCAGGAGTAATGCTGCAATAAAAGATTTCAAAGTACAATTCTGGGACCAATACGTATATTAAGAAAACTTTCTTCTTTCTTGGTGACTTTAGAGGAACTTTAAAAGTCCTTATCTTGCTGAGTTTCAGGATGATCCTAAAATATAAAGAAGATTGCTCTACTGCTAAATGGAGACTCAGCAGAAAAGAAGGAAATACTTCTGATTGCCATTACTCCGTATTTTAAAATGCAATTACTCTAGGCACACAAATTGGACTTTAGTTACGGATTTCCAGAAGGCATGTGACCTTCACTCAAATCATGCTCCCAAATACTTTGGTGTCAGCATTCTACAGCTGTGATGAAAAATCAATGTCAAGACAGGTAGGCCTGTGGTACTGTTACCACAGCCCGAAAAAGTGAGTAGAATTGCCACTAGGAACTGATGATTCCTCAGATTTCTGAGATGAACAGAAGAGCTTTCCCATAGGACCATCATATTTACAGGATTGTATCATGAGCCATTTCCATTGCACACAAAAGAAAAATGATTTTTAACTTGTGACTCACATCATCTGATTCCCTGATGAGCTCTGTATCTTCCACTTGCACCACTGCATCAGCACCACATGGAATTGGAGCACCGGTTGTCACACGCATTACCTGGCCAGGCATCACAGTCTGAGTTGGCTGAAAAATAAAAAACCCCAAAAAATCTCAAACCATTTGAACTTTATGAAAAAAATCTGAAAAACTAAAGTTCTTATTTCTGCTGTGGCTCTGGATATAATGCTAGTGATATCAACAGGTATAAGCTTTAAGGTACTTTAAGATCATTAGGTCATTTCTTCAGATCTGACTTCTTTTATATCATCAGATATTAGGTGGCTTCACATTTCTCCCCTTTGTATCACTAGAACAACTTTAATAAGCAGCAATATACTGGTACTCTGGTTGGCTCAGAAACATAACTGGCTCAGAAATATAACAGATGGTGACCTTGTAGAAACTTACATGAGTAAAACCCAAGTAGTTCTCTGCACACAAATATTTTGCAGAGTGCTCTGGTCCTCAGGGTTGAAATTTCTTTGCTTTGGTTTGGCTGCATTTTCATTCTGTTTTGCTTTACCAGCACACTATATGTAAAACTCCAGCAGCTTATAAGTAATGCAACCAGCAGCTTCATTTTGAAGCAGATTTCCTTATATTGAGAGACAGCTGAACACTAGTTAACATAGAATACCTATCTTTGTAAGGGTGAGATTAGCAAAGCTGCAAATGGATAATATTCTACAATTATGTAAACCCACAGTACATTACAAAGTTTCAGCTGAAGTAATACAAAGAATAGAAAAATACCAGAACATGATAAGACAAATGATATGGTTTTAACAAAATTCTCATCAGGCATCTTATTTTAATACACATTTTTCAAAATCCAGAGTAAAATTTGGCCATATTTGATTATAAAAACTTCAGAAGTAAACACCTGAAAGAAAATCTTTCTAAAAAAGAAGCTGGTATAATGATTGAGATTTCACTGCTGGAATATGAACGCTTGCTCCCTGCAGCGCTTTAGAAAGCCCAACTTATTTAGGCATTACTGTTACTAGTGAACATGTGCTACACACAGATTTATACAGCTGCGATTAGACCAACATATTCTGCACGTCACATGCATAATTCATGTGCAGATTGACTCTGTATTCCATATGCAGCACTGGAGTTTGTCCAGGATTTCTCAGACTGCAATTAGCACATATCTGATAGCAACGCACGGACCTGAAATACTGCCTGCCGTCATTCACTCCATGACTTGTGACAAGAGGCTGTTACACATTTGCAAATTCTAGATCAGTGACCAACATTTCAGTTGCACAAAGCTGTGACTGCTTTTCCCATTATTCTACTCCATTTTAGCACTGTCATAACCCCTGAAATATGAGTATTACTTTGAAATGTGTGTATTTCAAAGGCTGGTCACTGGGACAGAAGCCCCAGGGAGAGATTAGAAATGGTTTGTATCTGGTTTACCACAGTATCACAGTGACCTATGTATCCCAAGAAAGAACTGAGCCTTGAGCTGATTGAATCCTGACCCTTTTCTATGGGTAATGGAAGTGTAACATCCTCTGGGAAGAACATAAATAAAATCCTAACAGCAACAACAAAAAAAGAGGAAAATGCACACTTGCTTATGTCATGGTTAGTGTGCTTTTGGGCAAGATACATGTTATCCTGGAGTAGGTATCTAAACCAGATGACACAAAAATTATACTTTTTAAAAAGAATGGTACTTCTCACCACAGACTATGCAAGGTGCTATGGATGAACAGCTGAAATAGTGCCAATAACTGAAGACACTTAAAGTGAAAATAAGATAATCTTGTCTAGCGTGATATTTTGATTTTTATGAGAAAAATAATGCAAAAGGCAAATCTTATGCCTTGGATTATGGGAGCTCTTTCACATATTGTTGTAGGTGTAGTCTACAGGTACATTACAAAAAGGTAAAATAGGTTTGGACTTGCTAACGTATTGATGACTTTAGTAACAATTTTCAGAATATATTGTATAAAAATATTCTCCCATTTAAAATGCACTTTTTGGGCCTCACGAACCACAAAGAATACAGAATGTCAACAATTCTGCCAGAAATAATTTTCTATGGTGATAAAATGCACTGTAACTACCCATGCTCTTGGAGTTTATTACTAGATGAGTTAATTTTTTTGAGATGTAATGATGTGATACATTTAAACAGATTTATGATACAGTAAGAGCTGCTTTTAGAACTGGTTGTGTTGCTCATATATTTAATTTTCCCTTTTTTTTTTCCTTTGAGAATTTGATCAGATTAACCCTATGAACAAAAATCAACCATCAGATTTGCGTGTGAATCTCCAGGGCTGTGTTCTTTTGTGCTAGAGACTATGAAGATAAATAAATGATTGCTTCTCAGAAAGCATAATAATATATAACAATTTCACAGAAGCTCTTTTAAAGGCCTCTGAGATCTCACACTTACCTGGAATAGGGCACTATTGGGTTCTGTCTTTTGCCTTCATCACTGATTATTTAATCTCAGTCACTGAATAAAAACCAGATATAATCTACTGAACACAGCCCCCATCTGACATTTTCTCTTGCACATATTACACCTCTCCTGTGTGACTTCCACTGACCCATGATCCTTTATGTAAAAAGGCCCAAGTTAATAGAATGTCTGTTTCCATCCTATATTACAGCTGATTAGTCACAGTGGCTCTTACAAACATCTTTAGAAAGTCTTCCACGAAATGCTAAACTCCAGCTACATAAGTTTTCAGGAAGACAACCACTGCTCCCTGAGGCAGAGTTTTTCAGAGGCCATGTGGATGGCTCCTGAGTAGTATTCTCTAATGTGCCCTAGCCTCCCCATGCAAGACAGTGTCTGAAAGGTTTCCTCAATACAAAATAAAAAGTGGTTGTTAACATAAACACAGCCACCTAGAAATGGAAATCAGAAAATAATACACAATTTTAAAATTGATACAGAAATGTGCAACTATTGGCTATACGACCTCTCTGCAATTCTCAGTCCTGTTTTCTTCCTCTTTACTTAGCACTTACATAACCTTTTTCCCTACAGGAGGACCCAAATCTAAACCTATTTTGAACTCCCTGCTGTGAATCATTCTGTTAATTGGTCTGTAACATGAAAAGCAGAATGTTGCTCCTGAGAGTGACTGAAGGGTGAAATGAGACCAAGGAGCCTTCCAAGGCTATAAATAATTTCTCGGGAAGTAGATGAACCTGAAGATGTGTTGGCTCAAGAAAAAAACATTGACCAATTATTCAGAGGTCAACAGCCTCATTTTTCTAACTTGCCAATGGTATTTTCAGAATTATTCTCTTTCTGCAAGCCTCCTCCCACCCAGTTTTTGTTCCTTGCCAGAGAGGCTTCCTATTCCTAGTAATCTGGGGGGACAGACTGTCCCTGTAGAGAACCATTTGTGAACTGAATTTTGTAGGAGGGAAGTAAGCTCCCATTTGCCCTTTTATTCTTTGTACAAACCTGCTGAACTCATTACGATTTGAAACCCTTCAGGCCTGTGGGCAGTCCCCCCTATTAGACACAGCTTCAACAGTCCTGTTTTTCAGCACCACTGTGCTGTTATATTTTCTAACTAGCAAAATGATAATATTGATGACAGCTGAATAATGATAGGACTGATAATTCAGCAGGTTACTCTGTTGGTTCTTGGTATTTTATAGAGAACATGAAGAGGATTGTAGAAATATCTGCCAGTCTTTTGGATTCCAGACTAATGCTTGGAAATGTAGATAGAAGGGCTAAAAATCCAAGGCAGGTAAAAAACCTGCAAAATTCATTAGTTTACTTTTTTTTTTAGCATCTAGAGTAGTTTTATATAGTTTGCATAACATATTAATTAATCTAAGTTCACATGAATATCAGTATTGAGAAGATGTGTTGTAGAGCACTAAGGCATCCCTTGCAAAGTAATGAAAAATGGACTATTAATTATTACTCATTACTGAATAATAAAGGGCAGCCTTGGTTGCAGCGATCATGAGATGGTTGAATTCGAGATCCTCAGGACAGTGAGAAGAGCGTGCAGCAAGCTCACTGCCCTGGACTTCAAGAGAGCAGACTGTGGCCTCTTCAGGAACCTGC
>WYDI02014191.1:0-15853 GCA_009867235.2 Psittacus erithacus | reverse complement strand
AGTCCCTAATGAAGAGTCCCTCCCCAGCATCCTTACAGGCCCCCTTCAGATACTGGTAGGCTGCTATGAGGTCTCCACGCAGCCTTCTCTTCTCCAGGCTGAACAGCCCCAACTTTCTCAGCCTGTCCAGGCAATTAAAAAATTCCAGTTATTTTATAATCTCACAGCACATCTCCACCCACCCTCTGTTTTCTGGACCAGCATCTTACAGCGCTTCTACTGCTCACGTATGTTTGGCCCTTTTCTCCACAGTGTTTTAGCAGCCCAGGCTAAGGATTGTCCACCTGCAAACTGCTAGCAACCCCAACTTTTCTGTCAGGACTTGGAAGGCGCTGTGACCCCCTGGAGATAAGCGTGACCAGTGCCTAGAGGCACTCTATTTCCAAAGCTGCTTTGCTGATAGATCTTACTTACACATCCTAAAAATCAAACTTATATGGGAATTTGGAGTCATGAAGAAATGATGGGCTGGCAGGGACGCTGACAGCTTTCTCACCAAAAAAAGGTGACACAGGTCTGTTGACAGCATCATTATGTTGTGCATAGCTGGTCTCACCAGAGTTTCTTAAGAGCTGGGATGGCTGGAGCCCTCCAGCGAAACGGATAAGCTGTACATCAGTGAAGTTAACAGCCACCCTCATGCAACAGCCACACTGAGTAGCCTGCCTCCAGGCCACCTGAAAGGGCGGAAGACTACCTCAGGCACTGGGATGAAACCCTGTTGGGATAAACGCATCTTCATGTCACACTGGTTTCCATCCCTGATGGCAGGGCACACCTCCATCAGGACAGCAGGTCCTGAGGACAAGCCCCCACCTGTGGCACAAACTCTTCTAGCACCAAGGGCTCTCACAAGCCATTGCTACCTTCTACACTAAGCAGAAACAACTGGGTTTTTTCAGACTTTTCTCATAATTTATGAAACTTTTTATAACAAATCAAGCCTGAATTACATGTAAAGCTCTATACAAACAAGATGGTTCAGAAGCTTCTTCAATAGGGAAAGGATGAGAAGAGAGGGTACATCGTGGGCAGGAGCACCATTCGGTGCATTAGAAGGCTGCAAGATGGAAAAGGAAACTGGGACTCTGAAGAGGAAACAAATGCTATGACTTATAGATAAGATTGTTATCTTTTAAGATCCAGAGAAATAATTCCTGTGAACATGCTTCAATATGCTTTTTGTTTTCCCCCCTCATATTAAGATATTTTAGGGTCTTTAATATAGGCCTACATTTTAGGAAGAGATTGAAAAGCCAGCAAAACAGAAGGCCAATAAGGGACTGAAAAGAGGTATTAACCACTGGTAACTATAAAGAGGCAGAACTACTGTAACTGGTTAATTAAGTAAGGAACACTTAAGCTGGAAGTCTCCTTAATGGCAAGTTTCAGTGGGATAACTTTCCAAAGGAAGAGACTGAAAACTAATCCTGATCTGTTCTGAACTGGTGACAGATGGAAGAATTTTTCCATTTTTTTTTTTTAATGCTGACACTGGGAACTGGCACATCTTAGTATCTAACTTTTAATACTACAGCACCAGATGCACTGCTTTCCCCCCTTTATCCTTGGCTCACATGGTATTTCTGAAGCTCTGCCACTTAAAAAAAAATATTGTTCAGATTTTATTACAAGACTGAAAGAAAAGCTCCTTAGGAAAGAAAAAAATAATAAATAAAATGCCTGCTTTATGTATCAGACAACCAACACTTGAAAACAAGCATCAGGAACTTCCCGTAATCCATAGGAAACTCTCCAACAAATTGCTAGAAAACAGAAGGAGAGTGGGAAAATGTGAAGTTGCTGTGATCTCCTCTTACTTTCTAGTAAGTGGAGCCACACAGCATCAGAAGCAATACAGAAGTACTGTAAACCTTACACTGGCAGTGAGCTCCATTGAGGACTTCTCCACTGCACAACTCTTCTTGACTTCACTGTTTAATTCACCACTTAAAAAAAAAAATATAAAAAATCATATTGTTCTTTGTGGCTCACGATCCCCACGTGGCTCCAGCAGGACTTCTCCCCAGGTCAGCTTCATCTTGTCAGCCGGCATTTTCTCACTAGTTATTTTCTTCTCAATACAACTTATAATTTGATAATTTCTTATCAAATACAACTGCCATCCTGTCACAGCGTATTTTACATCTCGCCTCCATGTGAGCAGCTTCCTTTTAGAGAAACCAGAAGCATAAACACTGGTTTGCAAAGTTCCAGCTCTACAAAATTTGTTATTTTATCCATTACACCTGCAAACAGATGAGGGCATTAAGAGCTTTTGGTATTAATACCGGAGGCCATTCCTGGAAGTCAGCTAGAGACTTCTAAAGACCCCAGGACTACTCATGCTTCACTAGTGCTCTGCAAGGGTAGCATAAAGGAGAAAAAGCAGGCATTACACTAGGGAGGAAGAGCTGAAGCAACAACTCAGGGCTACATAGGGTAGTCAGCAGGTCAAAAACTAAGCAAAGATAACAGAAAAACAGGCGGAACTTAAGAGCAGAACAGAAGAGAAGAACAGATGAGACAAGACAAAGAGGTGCAGAGGAACTTGAAATTCAAGAGCAAACTAATCAATTAAAGGAAAAAGTAAACACACGCTGTCAAGACTCAGGAGATAGGAATTTAATTTATATCTGAAAACTAACATTATAAACAGCCTCAAAACAAACAGAATTTGGTATGGAGTTCACAGCCCAAAGCAGAGAAGTTGCATAAACCAACTGATGAGAATTGGCTTGCTCATTTTGTTTAGAATAATGCATGTTAATCATATCCTATGGTAGACTCAAAAGGTCTTTTGATACAACCAGCATAAAATAGTGCTGATTAGATTTTAAAGGAAAACTTGAGACACTACCTCCAAACCCTTGCTCATTTTTCATTGACATTCATGTTAGTGGCAACTCCCAATTGGAAGGATATTCTCTAAGTTCTTACTTCCATCGAAAAACAAGAGGGTAAAAGTCTGAAAGAGTGGCTACCAAGGTCATTTGCAGGGATATTGGCTTAGATGCTTCAGTCTCACTAACGGTACATGCACATCACAAAGGTCACAAAAGTATTACAAAAAATATACCGTATTGATGGCTTTTGATACAATAGATTTTGACCTTTTGATGATTCTTTTAAATTATACCTGCTGAAGTTACATGATTTGCGAGAAGCATTACCTGTGTTTTAAAAAGGCATTTAACACCATACTGCCAACGCCAATGCTCAGAAACTTCAAATACCCCAAACGACTAAGTAAATAAAAGGAAACGAACACAAAATTAAATTCCCTCAGTCTTTGGAATCCTAACTGCTGGTTTAAGGCAAACAGAAACCTGCCAATACCAATGTAATAACTTACAAGTAATACCCAAACACACTGAAGCCACATTTCTAGAATTTCACCCTGCTCCTTCAGGAGAGGGAAAAGGGTGCTGATAATCTACTGCAGAAACTGCAGAGATGAATGGAGTACCTAAAATAGGACCTTATAAGAAACCTTTTTACAAATAAGAGGAACACATACATGGCCAACTTGTAGGTTTTTCAGAAGCTACAACGTAAAGGACAGTATGGAAACAATTTTCCTAGTTCTTGCTGTAAATACTGTGGGCTTCTCCTTCTCCTTTGATATTCCAGCACCAGCTCCACCCCACTGCTCAGCCAGGTGGCAAGCAACCCAGGGAAACAGAAACCAGAACTGCACCCCCAGCTAGTGGAGGGCAACAAATACAGTGACCAGACATCCCTACCCTCTCCTCCTCCAACCTCCCCCAAATCATTACCAAATATCCAGCAGCACCCCTTATTTTTCCTTCCTACCCCTCCCATCCTGTGAAATGCAGCAGCAGGTCAAGCCCTAGCCTTGTGACATCAGGACAGTGTGTGCTGGAGGAAGCAGCAGGGCTAAATAGGGAAATAAGAAGTCATGAAGTATTTGTTACAGCTATGTTACCTGGGTCTCCTTTAAAGGGAGGCTGATGCCTGGCACTGATGAACAACATCTGACAGGAACTATCAGCTCCAGGAAGCAAGCTGGTAGACAGCTTCAAGTTACTGAGGTCAGGATTCACTTAACATAATTAGGATATAATCCTTTAACAGCCAGTTCTGTGAGTTTTAGTTGTCCACAAAGGCAGTTTAGTATTGAAAAATTGCTAAAGTTTCATAAACATCCTGAGGATGGCAACTAGAGGCTCTCAGAGAAAGCAAGCCAAACTTAATGATTTAGACAACCCAGACACAAACATAAAATCAAACACTCAGGTTCCTTGGTTCAGTGCTCTCAACTTCCCTTTCCAAATACAGTCCCATGTCATTGAAAATAGGGAAAGATTTTACATGAATTTCCACTGCAAATAGGCCAAATAGCAACCAAAGGATCCACACACTTGCCTATCTAAAAATGTGCTCAACTTTTGCCAATTTCTGTTCATGATTTAAAGTTTCCCTTCTTTCTCATGAAATTTTACTGATACGCAAAATTAGAAACACACAGTGCAGTCAGGTCCACAGCGTGGTGTGTCTTGTGTGCAAAAGACAACCAATGTAACTCCCCCTCTGTTTATATGTAGTCTCATACCGGCCTTCTAACATCAAAGAAAATGGGATGTTACATTGAGCACAAACTCCTAGTAGAAGGCAAAGGGCTACAGAAGCTGTACATGGCAGCTACCCAGTCATACAGCTCTGCCCCTCTGTAGCAGACAGGCTCTTCAGCATCTCTTATTTGCAAAGGCACCAGTTCAATAGCAGCCCAAGACAAGTCAACATTTGCCAGTAAGAAATCAGGCCAAGGGCAACCTCCAGCAATACCTGACAATAAGCTCCCTAGTTCCAGCTCCCTCCAAGAACAGAAATGGTTTTCTCAGAAAAAGCGGTTTTAGTGCAGGTTGTTTCAACCATCCCTCCATAACCTGCTGCCTTGGCAAGAAGCTGTTAGCAGGACCAGTCCATCAGCCATCTCCCTGATGTAAAGCTTGCTCCAGCCTTCAGGAACTTTAAGGAGCTTGTTATAGGGTTTGAGCACTCTCATCACAGGTGGCTGACAACTAAAAGCCCAAGAGAGATACAATCATCTACAAACTTGTAAGCTGCTGTATGCCCTGGAGCCTACCAAGCCTTCCTCCTCCCTGCTCACACACACACATAGTATCTCACTGCAATGGCAGAGATTTCTCACTGCTCCTTCCACAATGGAAACTAAAAGTAACTAGGAATTAATAGGACCGTTTTAAAAGAACTGTTTGAGGAAATATAATCCAAAAGATTAATTGCTGCATCAGCTCTCACAAGGGCTTAGAGCAGGGCGATAAGGAAAAGAGCCTGTAGTTTGGTGAACAATATTGGTGTCAAGGACTTTTCAGGTGATTTTATTTAAATTGCACAGCAACTAATCTATGCAATGTCTTAGTCATGTGTTCCCTTTAAGCACTTCTGTTGCCATTTGGCAGTCCCATTTACCATGGTGATCTCATCCAAGAAAAAGAGAACATTTTGAACAGGGCTTCCTGTGAACTGGAACCCTGAAAACCATCAGACTCTGCACCACAAAGACCAATAACAATAAATGAACTTATTCTCACTGTCAAGTACTACAAAATGATTTTTTTTTCGTTCCCTGCCTTTGTGCAAGAAAGAATAGCTTTATTAAAGGCAGAAGAGTAAACAGAGACCAGGGTTGTGATTTAGAGACAACATTCATGCACTGCAAATAAATCAAACCCCATTCTCCTTGTGAAAGGTTTACAAATAGGGAAACCTTTTATAACTCTGATGGAGGACTTATTTTTAATTCCTTTGTACTGACCTGTTGCCTTCCCTTATTACAGAATTATTCAGGATTTGATCCATTTGACTGGAAATTTCCTTAAACTCAAAGTCAAAGCAAATTAGCAGTCGCAGTCATCTCTTTTTTTTCTTCCAGACACTTATTTCCCATCTCATTACAATAAACATCAAGCACCAATGAGAAACATAAAATATGGTTCCTTATACCTACCAAAATGGAAACACAGACAGAAGCTGTAACTGAAGCAGCAATAAAGGCAATGGCAAGACTAACCAGAAGAACATGCAGGTATGACCACCACCACAGGTCACCCCTTTTCAGCTTTAAAGAGACCCAAGAGCAACCTGTGGCTAAACTAAACACACCCACACAATTTTACCCCATATGATTCATTGCATGTACAACAGAAATAATAGTCCTTATATGAATGCTTTCAGCCTCCAGGCAAATAAAGTATGGGAAAGACCTTTTTATTATTTGTTGACTTGGGCTTCTTATTTAAACATTTCACTGCCACTGCAACTCAGTGTCAGGCATATTGTTTCTGGTGCCTGTGGGCAGCTTAAGAACAGTGAATGTCAGTGAGCCAATCTTTTGGTTTTAATCTTCAAGAACAGCTGGATAGAGGCATATTAATTTCAGCCTGTTTTACTTATGAGTGACACATTATAACTAGAGAGCCACAATGGATGGGCTCAATACCGGCAGGTTTGAATCAAGTAATTAAGTGCATTGCCCTAAAGCTGACAAATCTAAAGAAAAGCTCACTTGGCATAAGCTTATAACCCTGAGGCAGGAGTTAGAAGCAGCATCTCTACCTCTCTGGCCAGTCAGTGTCAGCAAACCTAATGCAACGCCTCTAAGGGACACCAGGATGGGCCACAGACCTTAGTAAGTTAAAACTCTCACGGTACAGCCTAAAAAGAGACAGGCTTTGCAAAGTGACTCATGTTGCCAGCCCACAGTGGTTAAGTGTAGGCTTTGGGTAAACCATGCAGCATGACAAGGTTACTGCTGGAGAAGCCTGAATACATGTCTGCTTTCAAACTGCAGTGCTATTTTTAGTGGATATACGTACAACATGTCTAAATCCAGGACTCTAAATGGCTACAGCATTTCCTGAAATGAACAAGAAGAGGGCAAGAAGTAGGCAAGAATAAAATCAGACATCTTCAGTCACACTGCTCAAACTGTAAGAAAACCTGTCTGCTCGGTTTCATTCCGTAACACCAGCACAGTAATCTCAATCTTCAAAACAAACTTTCCTTAAAACATGAACTTCTAAATCAAACTTGCATACGTGGAAGTATTCTCACAGAGGTATATATTCATCCACCGCAAGATCTGGAGCAAATGATAGCAGCAACATAAAATTTGACGGCACACATCTTCCTGCAAAGATGCAGAGGTTTCTTCTATGACTCACTGAATGACAGCTGCACATCGCAATTCAAAGACTAAACAAATCAAGGACATGTGTATACAGCTGTAGATATTTGTTCATTGGTTTCAAAGCAATTAATGCGATCAAGATTCTTTACGATATGCATCCTGCATGCTTTGGGTGGGTTCCTCTCACCTTGAAAATAGCTCACAGTGACCTGCTAGCGCCTCACAAGAACAACCCAGAACACAAATCATAGCCTGGTTAGGAGCTGGAAAGGACCTTAAGATCATGTGGTTCCAAACCCCCACTATGGGCAGGGACACCTCCCACTAGATCAGCTTTGCCTAAGTCCAATCCAACCTGGCTTTGAACACTGCCAGGGATGGGGCAGCCACAGCTTCTCTGGGAAACCTGTTCCAGTGCCTCACCACCATCATAACAAAGAATTTCTTCCTTATATCCAACCTAAATCTCACCTGTTTAAATTTGAACCCATTACCCCTTGTCCTTTTCGTTTCAAGCACTCTTTGTTTCTGAGGTCTACGCAACAGACAAAACTTGGTCTCTCAGCACAGCTAACCTAAACCCCACTGATGCCCTCTGTCCTCAGATGAAGATACATTTTCATTCAGTAAGCAAGAAGTGCTGTTACACAAACTGTATCTGCTCAATTGGCAAAACCCTTTGCCAAGAACACCCAACTGCACCCAGCTGGAGCTGCACAGGCTGGCAGAGGCTCCGCATTCTTGCATGGCTGGGGGTGTTTCCCTCTCCCAGCCTGTAATTTGCCTTGCACACTGCTGGGAAGGAACAGCAGCTCTCCCAGCCACTGACCTGACATTCGACAGCCAGAACTAGGGCAGCAAAGACCCACAGGCGGCCAGCAGCAACAAAATATCCAAAGCAATAAAATGTGTTCCATCCTTAGCGCTTCTTTCACACCAAATAGCAAGAGGAGAAACGAGGACATCCTAGATAAGTTTATGTGAGCCACATTCTGATTTAGCCTGTTAGCACCTGAAGAAATAGGGACTCAGGTGAGGGATCCTGCCTAAGGTCTTGCACACCAGGAGTCAGGCAGCAGGGATGGGTAGGAAGAAGCCCAGGACAGACAGGGAGAGAACAAAGGGTCCACCCTGATCGACAAAACCAGGCCATAGTCGTCTAATGGGAAAGCACAACTTCCTAAAAAAACACAAAAAGATGCTGTTGAGAAGGATATGAAGGAATGTGAAAGAGGATTTGCTAAGTGCTAGAGAAGAAAGCACAAAAATAGCGCTAAAAATGAAAATCAGAAGTTGGTGATGAATGCCAGCCAGCCACACCAAGGATCTGCAGCACAGCCAGTCCAGTAACTTCTGTTTGGGAAACAAGCGAAAACCCTTGAGCCACACTTTATTCTCAGATAAGCCTTTTAGCAGAAAAGTTTCATTTTAACAGAAGTCCAGCACCAAGGTGTTTGAACAGTCACTTTGGCATGCTGGTAGCAGGCTCTAAATGTGCTGCCATGCTAACACATTCCCCCTCATCTTCACATTGCTGAAGAGGGGGATGTAATTTTAGACATTGCTTTCACAGGAAATCCCTGCAGCTGCCTGTCCTGGGTTCAGCTCTAACACTTATTCTTCTCCTTAGTAGCTGGTGCACTGCTGTTTTAAGCTTCAGTCTGAGAAGTGAGCAAGGGGCTATGTAGTTCCGAGTTACTGGTGGGGCTTAAACTGATAAAGCAACACCAGTTAAGATAATGGTGGGTGGTAAGATGGTGGTAAGATGATGGTTTGTTATCATCCTGTTGTTGCACTTGACAGCTTTACTCCCCATGTAAGTACCTTTTCTGCATTGCTGTGCATTACATACATGGAAAGACACCATTTTATCTCCTCAAGTACAACAAAACCTTGTCAAGATTGTTCAGGCAAACCAAAGGAAAATACTGGCAAAGCGGAGCTTCTCACATGTATTAACCTGGAGAAATTGAATTTATTTCCACTGGTCTCTCAAGAAATATAAAAATCCTTTCTCTCTTCATCTAAAGATGTGCCAAATGACAAGTTGAAGTGGTTTCAAATTCTGGTAGAGCTCTTAAGCGGCTATTTCAAGTTACAGGAAAGATCAGAATAGTTACAGAAAAACCTGTAATTTGGAGCCTCTTTCAAGGTACTGCAGCATAAATTTTCAGTTTGAACAACCTTAACAATGGCCTTTAAATATAATCAATAGTTAGAAACAGTGGCAGAGAAGTGTTGGCCAGCCAGCCATGTCCTGTATGCTGAGCTGCTCATTTACTGCACTAAAAAAAAATTTAAGTAAATGCCTATTAGCCAAGTATTTCAAGGAATATGTAATTTGTTACCTCCAGTTGGGGAAAAAACACATTTATACTTGCAGAAGTTTGAGAGAAGTACCATGAAATATGTAAAGCTCGACAATATTAAATTACAATCTGTATCACAATACAATACACCTTACAGTTTCATGAAGTGTTAGATTACTGATACACTTTCTGGACAAAACATTAGTAGCGTGATGGGGGTGGAGGTAGAGAGGGATGAGAGTGTTGGTGTTTGTCTCTTCATTGCTCTCCAAACAATCACACTAGTGGGCTGGGGACCCATCCCTTGGAAACAGTTTCTCCCAATGCAGATGCTCCTAGGACCCTTACACTACCTAGTCTTATGTATGGCAGCACAGTACAGGGCTCAAGAGTTAAGACTATTGCATTGCTACCTAAAAATTTCAGTAGTTTTACACATCTGTGTACTTTCATACATGATTCAGCAATTGTGTCTTTACAGCACATTCCTGTATTCACTGGCCTTCAGTCAGTTACTGTTTATTGGCAATTCATCAAGACATATGACACTGTGGACTGAAGTCCATTACAACCTCCAGACTCCATTCCTCCTGTAAATCAGTTCACAGCAGTATCTAACAGACTTTTTACACAGGCATCTCCAATGGGGAAAAGCAAAGAAAAGCAAGTAAGTCTAAGCAACCTGCCTAAGACTATAGATCAAGTATGCAGAGTCTGAATTTTCAAGCCAGTCTTAATGATCACAAGCTTATTCAACTGAATGCCATGCAAAAGCATGCCAGATCTTGTTCCCTGCACCTTCGTCAGCCACAAATTTGACCCAGCTGATACCCATTCCATTCGTATCTCTAAACTGAGAGGAAAAAAAATATACATATGTTTATCAGTAATGATCCTTTACAACTACTGGTTTCAACTGTCTGACAGATGAGACTAGAGTAAAACACACCTCAACATTTCCAAGTTGTTTTTAGAAACAATGTTTTTGATAATGCAGTTATAAACTCATTCCTACTTTTCACAGACCAGAACCTCACCTGTCCTGATGTCAACCTCAGTTGCAAGTTTTGATTAACACTGTGTTTACACACTCTAGATGTTCAGGAAGCCCATGTCATGTCTTCTAGCAGTGGACCAGCAATAAAAGGGATACAGCAGTATGCCGGCATAAAGAATAACTGCCATTGGCTGTTCTACTGTATCTCCTGTACCGTCTCCAATGCTTGCCTAGCTTAACTACCCAACAAAACAAACCCTCAGCTGACACAACAGGTCCCTCTGTTGGCAGTGCAGAATGCCAGCTGCTCAGGGGCCTGGAGACTGTTTCTTGCCAATTCTGCAGCTTGGTCTGATGGGTAAGAGCCACAAGTGGCAACCAGGTTACTAACTGTAATGCCAGATTGGTTTTTTTAAGCTTGCCACATGACTCTAAGCAATGTTTACTCCTTTCAGTTTTGTCCTCCTATTCTATATCTATTTACAATATAAATTCAATTAGGTAAGGACTGCCTCCCTCTGAATGGCTGCGGCACTTGGAAGTCTCACCTATAGATACACCCCTTGCTCTGCAATGCAGCTTTGAGAAGAGCTGGGCTTTCCACAACCAGACTTCCATCTACTCATATTTAATCCATATACATATGTCAAAAACATGCCATACACATACATGTTTTTCATTGAATTAAATTTCATACAGCTTTCAAAAATAGTTCTATAACATTATATGGACTTCAAGTGATTTTAATAGCATCTTTCTCAAGGTTCATGGTCCCTTCACACCGATGTCTCATTCCAGTGCGTGGCCCTAATGCAATATAAACACCTTCCATTAATCTTATCATAGATTAACCTTTTCTTTCATCTGTCTACTAAGAGTGCAAAGACATGACTACAACAGTCTTGCAGTGCCACTTGATTGCATCTGCACGTACTCAAAACACCAAATAAGTGATTTCTACATATACATATGTATGTATGTACAGCTGTACCTTCACCCAGTAGTACTGGATGGTCAGCAGTGCTCTACCAAGCCCAGCAGGGTAAGGATCTACACTGGTTTTCCGCAGCTTGGAAAACCAGAAAAGAAGAAATTGGAGGAGCTCTGGGAAAGAGTGGAAGAGTCACTGAAGGGCTCAAAGATCAGATCTCCCCTTTTAGCCCTTAGGGAAAAGGTTTTATGCTTGTTTTAACTTCCAAAAGGTCCACACCTAAAATAGTATTTAAGAGCAAAAGGACTATCCTCTGAGTGGTGCCATCAGAGGGTTTTTGCCAGTGCACTGAGGGCTTTGAATGGAACAACACAAAAAGACCATGGGCATCCTTTCAAGATTTGAGACTAGTTACTGGCAATAGACCAGCTGCTTCAAATACTTAAAATAGTTAAAAGCATTCAGATATTTTTCAGTTGCCTTCCTTAGGCCAAGGAAATAGTTAATTCAGTGACATTTTTAAAGGCAGAACACTGTCTTGATTTTTACTGCCTAGCATCCAATATCAATCACAGAACTCTGTTTATGGTATGCATCTTATTTCTATTTAGCATGGTGTTCACCATAGTCTCCGGGTGATGGAACACAAATATTCTACACTAAAAACTTCAGCGTTACCAAATCATTAATTCAAGAGCTGATTAGACCATTTCTAATGTTTAGATAACATTCTACTGCTGAAAATAAGCATCTTGTATGAATCCAGAACAGACTGTTTGGCTCTGTCTACAAAATAATCAAGTGTAAACTTCCTGGTAAGAGCTCACCGATGTATGTGCATATATAACCTGTATTCAAGAGGGCCACATACATGTGCATCCTATAGAGATTTTTGAAGTTTTTTTAGTTTACTTAATGGCATTCTGTACTTCATGTGCACACATACCAACACAGTACCATTACAGCAAAAATCTATTTACAGTCTCACAAGACTTCAGATTGAGAATAAAGATTTTAAAAAATATCCCATTTTCTCTTATTAAAAAACAAGTCTAGTAAAGAAATTGAACAAAAACCTTAACTTTGTATTAGGGTTTACCAGTACAGCTGCTAATGACTGAAGTCCTTCGAAGCCTCTGACATTAAGCACAAGAGGAAAACTGGACTTTCAAATGAGTCAGCCAACTTGAAGGTTACATGCAAAAAATTTGATTTTTGAGAATGGAGAAGTTACATTTGGCCTTTTAGGAATAAAGGGAAGGACAGGATATTAGCATCCTCTGCAGAGTGATTGAAGACTAACATTCACATAAACTACAAAGTAAAGCATTCAGTAATTTTCCTAAGAAAATAAAGATAGTTTGGCAGTGCAGTAGTCCTCAGAGAAATGCCAGGACAGAAACCTCTGTTGTCTTTGTTGATTTAGCAACTGATGTGTTCAATACCTTCATTTTCTGTAAAAAAACAGCATAAACTTGTATTCCAGCATCCTCTGTGTTGGAAAGAGGACACTTGAAGCCAACAAAACTATGGCAAGCTAACTTCAACTCATAAATACCATCATTATGCCATTTTATGCCCCTTCATGGGCAGAGCTATGTATTAAGCAGGGATAGCTCCTGGATACAAAGAACAGGTATCACCAATCAACAGAGGCTCTCTGCATGCACAGCTGTGAAATGTATTAGCCACTTTTCTCACCTGTTTGCTGCTCACCGTCACTGTCGACCCACAGTAACGCACCTCAGTGTGAAATAATACCCACTCACGCTGAAGGCTCTGCTCTGACCACAGGCTTTCATTGCCTACACCTGTAAAACCACCACAGCATGCCAGTTTACACTGGCTTTGCTCCAATGTCTGACAAGTCACCAACGCTTGATCTGACAAGACACAGCTGCTTTAAAGCAACAGGCAGACCCTATATGTGGATCTCCTTTTGTATAGAAATGGACCTAAATTTGAGCTTATTTCAGATTTTGCTAAAGCAAATGCAAATAGAGGTGAAACAGCATACTTTTTTTTTTAATTACTGGAAGCACAAGAACCCAGCCAGGTTCACTTTCCATTTTTCACTCTGAAAATTAAGATTAGTCACTACGGGCAAGAAAAACCGAGCAAAACCTTCTAAGTGTGTCCTGGGTTCAGCTGTAACTGTTATTTTTCTCATTTTTAGTAGCTGGTGCAGTGTAGGGAAAAATAACTGTTAGAGCTGAACCCAGGACAAAGTGCCAGGGCTCTGGCTGGCAGATCAGACATATACTTGCTCCTGCTTTATGAATAAGGACCATGCAGTTTCCATCCTACTTAAGCAATCTCCAGAGGGCATCTGCTCCCTTGGCTCTGTAGGCTTGCCAGGGTAAAGGCACGGAGATGCCAATGGGATGCCCCGAGTGACAATGCGACAGGTTGCACCAACCTGCACCCCGTATGTTTAAACCCAAAACTCATACAAGCTTTAATCGCGACTTTAAAATGAGGATGAGGCTTCACCTGAACCGGCAGCCGTCCCGGGACAAGCCCAGAGAAGGACAAGGCGGGAGACGGAAAACACAAAGCGCTCCAGGCAGGGAGCAAGCGAGCAGCAAGGATACCCTAGCCCCGCGGTTCCTCCGCCTGCCGCCTCCCCAGGCTGCTGGGGCACTGGGCCGCCGTCCGGCGTCCCCCGGGCGGAGCCGAGGACAGCAGAGCTCCCCTGGCCGCCGTAAGGAGGCAGCCCCGCTCCGCGCCTCCCGGCCGCTGTCCCGCAGCCCCTTTCCCTTCTTCTCCTTCCTACCCTGGTACTCCTGGCTGGGACGGATGCCCAGGGCAAGCAGCGCGGCGAGGCGCAGCCAGCAGCTTCCCATGCTGCGCGGCGGCGGCCCTTCCCGGCTGGGGGCTACACAGCAAAAGGGCACGCAGAGCGGGACCGCTATGCAGACATGCTTCCAGTAAGCTCCCGGGCTCCTTCTAACGCCGCTCCCCGCTCCTTCTGACGTCCCGCCCCGCTTCGCCCCGCCTCTAATCCCGTGCGGCAGGGCCCGAGAAGGGGCTCGGGCATTTGGGGAGTCCCTGAGGTTTGGAGGGAGTGAGGCAGTGTCTCTCGCCCGTACTGACGCTGAAGCTTGCCGGGAGCGGGGCCGCGATGGTGGAATAAGGCCGTGGTCGCCCCGGTGCCTCCTCCGGCAGCATGGGACCCCCGGGCGGCAGTGGCTGCCTGCGCAGGCCTAGAGGGTTCTGCAGGAAGCCCGAATCCTCAGCAATTTGCAGATGGCCGGCCTTAAATGCTCAGAAATCACATCTGAGATCCTCAAGTCATGAGGCTGAGGAAAAAAAAAGCTCGAATTAACGTTTCCCGTTAACTTTTTGAGCTGCTAGGGTGTTGCGGGGTCACGAGTTTGGGCTTTCTGCCATAACCACAAAGACTAGAGGCTTTTTTTTGTCTGCTTTCCAGATGAAAGCAAATTCCCCAATCACTCCCACCCTGCGGAAACAAGGGCTTGAAGCAGCGCATCACATGTTCCAATGCTTTTGATTTGAGATCTGTCAACCCTGCAGCTTGAATGCCGCTAGAGTCATAGAATCATAGGGTTGGAAAGGACCTTAATATCCTCTGGTTCCAACCCCCCTGCCATTGGTAGGAACACCAGACATTAAACCATGCCACCTAAGGCTCTGTCCAACATGACCTTGAACACCCCACGGATGGAGCATTCACAACTTCCCTGGGCAACCCATTCCAGTGCCTCACGACCCTCACAGTAAAGAACTTCTTCGCTATATCTAACCTGAACTTTCCCTGTGTAAGTTTAAACCCATTGCCCCTTGGATATGGTTGGTGGGGTTTTTTTCCTTTCCACCATTAGAGGTGACATCTAGTGGGCACTGTAATTTGATGAAGGTGCAGGAAAGCACTGGCCCGAGTGTGTTTCATGTAAAGGGGTTGCATACTGGGGCAGTAAGGGGGAGAGATCTCATGGGAGTTCCTAGGGTCCCACATGTGTGCTGCACTGTTTGCAGCAAAGCACAGACAAATAGGAAGATACTGTCAAGTGAGTAAAGGAATATTTCTTTAAATATTTTCATCAGTTTTCAGAGGGAGGATAGTCATCTCGTGGGGAAATGCTAGTCTGGAAACAGAAGAGGTGCCAATTTTGCCAGCCTTTGTGGCTGACTGCACCAAAGTGGCCTGAGAAAGAAACAAGATCTTGTTGGTAATTAGAATAAAAAGCCGTGTGGATGCTGTGTTTGGGAGCTTTCTCTAAAACATTTTCTTCTCATCAGAGTTATTGCTTGGTGGAGAGTTGTCGTGGTTTAAGCTTAGTTGTAAATTAGAAAACCACTTAGCCTGCTCGTTCCCCCCGCCCACCTGTCCTCCCCCCTCCCTGCTCCCGGAGGGATGGGGAGGAGAATCGAAAGAATGTAACTCCCATGGGTTGAGATAAGAACAGTCCAGTAAC